>ML828889.1:58953-69467 GCA_009831015.1 Picea engelmannii
CATTTTAACACATAAAATTTTACTTGCAAATATTTTCAAGAATACAAGTCTTCTTCATTTTTAGATCAATGTGGCACCCCTCGGATGCCCAATGAGGGCTAGGGTCTGAAAATCAAAATTAAAAAATGGCCACCGGACCGACCGACGACCAACCAACGGAGCCCAAACCCGCCAAACAAATTGGCGAACATCAGTTAAATATGGCGGGAAGTTTTGACCAACTGGATGAATATAGCATATGGTTTTTAACCATATGATAAAATATTATAACCATATGCCCAACGGGGAGGGCCACGGGTTTGACCCCGATACCTCCCCCAAACTTAACCATGCCACTTGCCAATGCGCCAAATTTGGCGCGTTGGTAGCTCCGCCTCCAAAAAATATTTAAACCACAGTTTGTCATTTGATAGGGGGGATCTGCACACTAAAGTTATGGGCACATTTTTCAATGCAGAGCCTACATTAATTACAGGAAGTATGATTATTGTGGCACCAACTTCAAGGTAGGGAGCCCAGGAAGGGCCGAAAAGTGACAATGATGAAATTTTACGAAATTACAGTCATTTTTGCATGATTTCTCGACACGAGTCCACTAGTGCAGTCAGAATTTGGATCTGAGCAGTGGATTTTTGGGGCATCGCCAGAATTGAGGTATTTCCATGTATTTTTACCAATTTTGCTGAGATAATATAAAGGCCTCTCCATTGAGAAGTGGGTCCAAAGACATAGTCCATCTTTGGGACAAAATACCTTATCAAGTCTTGTGCAATTGTTTCTTCTCGTTATTTCTCCATGTGTATTCTTTCTTCATGTGTGTTGCACATATGATTTGTTCATGCTCTTTAATGCAATTCATGTTATAGTCATCGAATAAAATATCTCAGATCATGTTGGTATCAGAGCATTATTCTTTGACTTGAATTGTGAGTGTGGATGATTACTAGGGCCAAGATCAAAGAGGGTGAAGGAAAAATTAAGACTTTCAACCCTGAGATTTGATGTAAAACTAGAAGAAAGAAAATGGGGGATGAAGAACTTCGTGCAAAGTATGAGAAGAATTCTCACAAGGTGTTCTACCAGATGTCATATATGGTAGGAAAATTGTTTACAGATTATGAAAAGAGAGTGGAAAAGAAGGAAAAGAAGAAGGAAGCTAATGGTTGGGTGTATAATAATGCAAAACTTCAGGTTACCAGGCAATGTGGATTGAGGTTTGCTATTGCCTCTAAGTTGGTACATGAGGTTGATTTGGATGTGGTTCCCTTGGATATCCATGGTATTGTACTAGGGAGTCTTATCTTTATGACAAAAAATCTGTCTTCTTTTAGAAAGAGAACAAATACCATCTCACAAAAGATGGACTGGAATATATTGTTAGAGCTCATAGCATGGAAGCTATCTCATCACTTATTAGTGCAGGCCAAATGAAGAGAGCGATAAATGCTTGCAAGAACCTTGTGCTTACGGTTGTAAAAACAAAAGACCCTGATAAGTATAACACTTTTGATGCTTTTGATCCTTTTCATAAAAATAAAATGCTTGATATGAGACAGGCCTGTCAGTGGGAAGGAAGACAACAAAGGGCCTTCGAAAATTTGAGAGAAAAGATCAATACCACACCAATGCTAGCTCTACCTGATCTTCAACAACCATTCAATATTGAGACCAATGCTAGTGCAAATACCATGAGAGACAATATGCTTTCTAGACCTCCTAGTTTTGCATCTATTGCTTTGAAGAATGCTTCCTTAGCTCATGTTAGTTATGTAGAAAAATATGTTATTGATGAAGTCTTCAAAGATGTATGTGAGAAGCTAATCCATAGCATATTTTTCTACATACATAGCTTTCTTAATGTATGTTGCACATATGCTTTGTTCATGTTCTTTAATGCAATTCATGTTATAATCATCGAATAAAACATCCTGGATCGGTAGAGAGATTCACTTTTGAACGAATTGAAGACTACTTGTCTTGTGTGAAGGAACTTCAATTGAAATTGGGTGAGTGTGGAAAGGATTTTCCCAAGAAAGATGGTCAACTCATATAGAATCGACCCTAATGAATTTGAAGACACTATATGATGTATTATGTTTGACATTCTGTGCCAATTATACTTCCAGAAAAGATGATGGTAATGACTAATCCTTTGACTCTTTTTGTGGTTTACTAATTAGGGCACATGGAAATTTGCTTGATCAAGGGAAATTTGAGGTCAAGCAACATGCCCATTTACTGAAGGAAAAAGGTCGACATAATTATAGAGAAATGAGTCGACATGAAAAAGAGTGCAATTGCATTGGAAAGAATGATAAGAAGAAGCATGGCGATTAGAATTCAACTACGAAAGGTAGAAAAAAGAGGACCTGGCACTATTGTAAAAAATTGGGACATATGGAGAAGGATTGTTGGCAGAAGACTAAATACCTAGAGGAGAAAATGAAGAAACTTGTAGGAGACATGTCGGTTGGAAGATTGACCAACTTGCAAAGCTAAATTTTAGAAGGCAAGACAAATAACTATACATTTTTTGTTAGTTCTTCTTAGGCCTTGCATGCTTATACTTTTCAGAGTGAGTGGATACTTGACTTTGGTTGCACCAATCATATGAAAAAATATGCTTCTCTCTTCTCTTAATTAAAAATGATATAGAAAAAATAAATGTTTGTAGTAGATTATTAAGAACTTATTGTTTCTAGTTGTGGAAAGATTGAATGTTATAAAGGTGTGATTAGTAACATGTATCATGTACCTAGCTTCAGTAAAAATTTGTTGTTTGTATCCCAACTAACTCAAACTTGCAAGAAGGCAGAGTTTTCAATAGATCGATTAGTTGAGAAGGATATGCACAACAACTTTGTCACTATTGCTGAAGTTTTCCTTGACCCAAAGGACAGACTGTATAAGTTCTATGACTTTCCTAAGAAAGACCCATGAATGAATGTAGTCATAGCTCACACAATTGATTGAAATAAACTTTGGCATAAGTGACTTATACATCTAAACTTTCAAATATTAAAATTGATTGTGAAACACAACATGGTTACTAGAATACCTAAAGTTGTTCCCCTTGATGGAGTACGTGAAATATGTATGCTTGGAAAGCATCACTAAGTTGCATTTGAAATAAGGAAAGCTTGGAGAGTAAAAAATCAACTAGAACTTGTCCATAGTGACATATGTTCTTGAAAAAACCATCACTGCTGGTGCAAGGTACGTATTGACCTTCATTGATGACTATTTAGAGTATACTTAGGTGTATTTCTTGAATAATAAGAGTCATGTATTTAAAAAGTTCAAGGAATTTAGGGAATTTGATTAAAAGTAATATGGTTGACCTATGAAATGTTTAAGATCAAACATTATAGGAGAATATGTTGTGAAGGATTTTGAAAAGTACTAAATAGTATCTCTTTGCAAATATTTGTAGCTTACACACCTCAACAAAATGGTGTCGCTAAAAGAAATAATTGGACTCTGGTCGAAATGGAACATTGTTTGCTTTAGGCCAAAGTTCTATCAACTAAGTTTTGGGCAGAAGTTGTTTATTTCTCAAACTGTTTGTTAAAATTGATTTTGATTAATGTTGTATGGGATGTGACCCTAGTTGAAAATGGGGTGGAAGGAAACCCTCAGTTGGATGTATTAGAATGTTTGGATTCATAGTGTGGGTTCATATTCTAGATGATAGAAGGAAGAAACTGAATGTGAAGAGTCATGATTGTATCATGATGGGTTAATTTGAAGAGTTGAAGGCCTATATATTGTTTGACACTATCGAACATCATATTATCTATAGAAGAGACAATGTATTCAATGAGAAGACCTCTGGTATCACTCTGTTTAATTCCTCTTCTGGCTTGTTGAGTAGTGACCCTTTAGAAATTCTAAGGATTTATGGATCCACTGACTACTTCATAGGACCATCGACTGTTCAATAAACTTCTTTATCCAACTCAACCTACATTCGACCTTCCACAATAGAATCGACTACAAGTTTTGGGACCACTGTTAAGTCCATAAATGACGATCTTTCCAACATTTACTCCTTCAACAATTAGGGTTTGTCTGCCTAGATGGATGACCCTGATAATTGAAGTTGTTGGAGTTGATGTAGGAGAGATTAATGAATTGAGAAAAACTAGAACTCATAAACAACATGGTAGTGTTTCTTTAACGACACATGTACTAGAGACATGTGATATAGCATGTGTTGATGCACATGGTTGACCTACATGGAAAAATTGTTATGGTTGATGAGTATCAATACTTAATGAAGAATGACACATGGGATTTAGTTCCTTGACTGCAAGGAAAGGATGTAGCGAAATGTTGATTGGTCTAAAATAACAAATTTACTATTGAATGCGCTATTGAAAGACATGAGGCTTGTTTGGAGGCTACGAGCCTTTCTTAGAAAGAAGGCATCAACTACACTAAGACCTTTTCCTTGTTTGCAAATATGAACTTTGTTAGACTAATTCTTTCACTTGTTGCTCACCTTGGATGTGAGGTACACCACATGGATGTAAAAAATGCTCTTCTAGATGGTGATCTCACTAAATAAATTTATATGGAGCAACCCCTTAGTTTTGAGAAGGATACCAGTCTTGTGTGTCAACTAAGAAATCCTTGTATGGTTTGAAACAGGCCCCCAAGGCATCGTATGAAAATATTGACCACTTTTTCCTTAATCTCGGTTTCAAATGTTGTGAAGAAGATCACAATATCTATGTATTAAATGTAAATAGTGAAACAATAATTGTTCCATTGCATGCAAAAGACCTAGTCATTACTAGAAGCAATGTTAATTTAATTTTGAGTTCAAAGAAACAATTAATAGATACATTTGAGATGACTAACCTTGGTTTCTTGCATTTCTTTTTGGGCATCCAAGTCTTACATATGGATGATTGTGTCTTTATTTCTCAACCTAAATATGTGTTGAACATTTTACAAAAGTTTAGAATGGAAGATTGTAAGCCCCATGCTACACCTTACCAATTAGGAGTGAAGTTTAGAATGGAAGATTGTAAGCCCCATGCCATATTGGATAACATTAAAGAATGTATTGAAATATACACAAGGCACAATTTGATATGGCCTGAGATATGCCTCCAAGTGTGAAATTGAGCTTGCAGGGATATGCCTATATAGATTGAGCATAGAGTACAGTGGACCGGAAGAGCACATCCGTTTGTTGTCTTACCGTGAAGTTTGCCATGGTTTCCTGATGCAACAGAAAACAACACTTTGTGGCCTTGAGTACCATAGAAGCATAGTATATAACATCGAGTATGCGAAGCAATGTGGCTTCACAAGATTATGAAATATTTACTTGATCATGAGATGAATTCTATGATGATAACCAGAGCTATGTGTAAAGCTCTTTGAGAACCCAGTGTTTCAGAAACACATTGAGATAAAATATCATTATATCAGAGACATGATGCAAAGGAAAATAGTACACATGCATTACCTTCCTACACATGAGCATATTGTAGACATATTCACCAAATTAGCTTGGTGAAGAATACCTCCCTAGTTGAGAGGGAGTGTTGATGACTACATCCAAGACAAAGTTCAAAGTACATCCGTGTGAGACTTGGCATGATGAATAATGTCTCCCTAACTGAGAGGGAGTGTTGATGATTGCAACTATGTGAGACATTCTCCAGGACACAAACCTGAGAAAGAGCCCCTGAGAGGGGTGTGTGGTTCCTATCTGAGACAGAGCTGGAACGTAGAGATGAGCTCCTCCTTAAAAGAGTTGAGAAGAACTCTAGATGATTCTCCTGTGTAACGTAGTGAGAAAGGAGATCTGTAGAGTTGGATGTGCCTGTGGCTAAGCACAAGGTGAACGTGTGAAATCCCAAAGTGCTGGGTGCATCGTCATGAGACAGATATGAAGATGATGTATTAGCCTCCTCTGAGAAAAGAGTTGATGATGAACTCTAGATGACTCTCATGTGTAATGCAATGGGAAATGAGATCTGTTGATTAGACGTGCCTGTGGACGAGCACATGTGAACGTGATCCTAGTGGATAAGCACTAGTGAGAGTGGTTCTTCTGTGTAATGGAGTGAGCCAGAGATATGGACATCCCTATGGATCTGCCCCTAGTAGCTGAGTACTAGTGGGTGTATGAGATCCCTTGCTATATTGTTTAAGAGTCAAACCTGCCTGTAACCCTAATTGTAATGTAAAGGGTACAGGTCGGCCCCGCCTTAATGTAATTGATAATTAATGTAAAAGATAATTAATCTGGTTAATATTAATTATATTATGATATAGAGAGGTCGGCCTTGTTGTGCCAATAGACACTTCTATTGACAGGTCAAGTCTAATATAAGTAAAGGTAAATTCCCCATTGAGGAATCATATCTTTTGTGTGAGTTTGGAAATTCCAGCAACTACATCTACTTGGGAAAAGTGGGCACCTCTCTTGGGTGCTGGTCTTCTAGGTTTTGTAAGCATCCTTTTGTGTGTTAGGTTTTATTGGTGGTGAAGGTATTTCTCTTGAAGAGTATAACAAAGGATTGGCTGGGTTTTCTTCCCTTGTTGAGAAGGGTTTCCCATGATACTTCTTGTGTACTTGTGCATGGTATTTTTCTTGTGATCTTGGTTGCTGCAACAGATTGTCTATGGTTTAAGTAAAATGCTAAAATGGAATGAAATTCATGCTTAAGCCTAGCTTATTGAAAAATAAACACGAAGAACTCATGGAATGCGTTTTTTAAATCATTGAGATTGATAACCAATTTTTTTTATTTCATTTTCAAGATTGTCAAATCTTTGTATGTCTTCATGTGTAATTTTTTGTATATGGATTTTATTGCAAATTAAAAAAAATCACCTCTCAATAGAGTTTCCCATATCTAATTCTTGAGAGATTTTATCATTAGGGTTCATTTGAAATATAGAATTACAAAAGTGAACAAAAATAAACACTTCACTTCAATCCAAATCACTAGGTGGCTCAACAAAAAAGAGACCAACAAGTGTACTTCAATGACAACAAGTTACAACACTCAAGGCACACTTTTCCATGCATATACCAGATCTAAAATAAATTTATTACAACCAAATTTATAGCAATAGATCTACCCACTTATATTCAAGATATAAGTCAAATAACTTAACAATTTCATCCCTATGTTATGTTGAATTAGAATGAATAACAAGTGTTGGAATTACCTAATCAAGAAGACACCACATGACGAAAATGAAATCTACAAGTACACAATAACCAGATCGCTAAAACACTTCATTAATATATAAGAGATGAAGTACATGTACATACTCACAACTTATCAAAATCTAGTACAACTTCAATCTCTCAAAACCCTAGTCAGGCAAGCCATAAAACCCTAGCCATTAACTCCTCCTAGTTAGGAATCACTCCCAACCAACACTAGTTTCTTCTTCAAATATCCTCCTTGAATCCTACACTTGCATCCCTCAAGTGCACTGATTCAAAATCGTTATATAATTTTTCATCTATCTTGGTACTTTTTTGGAGGGAAAATTGGCTTTCAGGGGCCCATTTCAAGGGTAAGTCCCAGTTTGGTGATTTGGGGTTGGGAACCTTCTAAAGTTGGTTTGAGTCATTAAATGACACTTTTGGGCTCAAAACTTTGCAATATTATCTCAAACTCCTAGGCCCTGTTCAACACACTGAAATATTTCCAATGGTACAAAAATAACCTCAATAAGAGTTGATATGTGGAATTTATACCTCCCATGAGTTGACCTACCTTGTGGAATACCATGGTACCAAGTGGATGCCATGTCAACCCCCATCACTCACACATGTGGGGCTAGTCACATGTGGACTTTCAAGAATATTCGAGAGGATAAAAAAACTTAACACTAATTGAGGGTTGAGGCCTGCAAAACCCCTAAAACTAACCATAGACGGATTGTCAAGCTATGTTAAACATTGGGCTGCTAGGGAGAGAAGGGGTTTCATTATTTTGGTAATGTTATTGTTCCAAAATTGAGTAGAGAATATAGGAATGAGATATTAAAGCATAACAAAGTAGGTAGAAAATATTGTAGCAAGCATTCATGCCATAGTGTCAATGTAAACTCCATAGTGAGTGCCCCTTTATTTGTACTTGCATTTTATAATTGAGAAAAAGAGAGAAAAACATAGGCCTCACCTTATAGCTAGTTTTTTCCCCCCATATTTGGTTTCCCAGGTCACATATAATGTTCATTTATGTGTATGGTGTGTTCATTTTTTTTTCTTCTTTCATTTTGGTTTCATTTATTTCCATAATTTTGAGCATTACGCTAGTAATATTAAATATGAGATCTAAGGTAATAAACTTCATAATAAAAGATTTCATAGTATTGTATGATATGTTGTGATGAACTATTCTAGTGGAATATCCATGATAATTTATGGATAATATTGGTATTAGATCAATTTTATTTGGGGTTTTTATGGGAAGTTGTAGGATCCAAGAATTAGCTTAAGAAGGAAGTCTCAGAACCCTAGCCATGGCAGATGATTCTAGTCATAACAACTCTCGAGATGAGGCAGAGGAGAGAATTTTGAAGCTGGAAGAACAAGTCATTGATATCTCTTGCAACATGGCCCTCCTCATGGTGGCTCTAATGAACAAGTTTGGACCTTTTGGGGAGGTTGGTGGCTCTAATTTAGAAGTTGGATTGACTGGGAAATCATGAGATAATGAAGACCCAGAAAAGGAGCCAAAAAAAGAGCTAAAGAAAAAGTAACCAAGTTCCAATGTCATCACTTCTTCACATCCTTTGTTTAAAATGGAAGTGAAAGTGGACATCAAACCCTACCAAGGTGATATTGATGTTGTTAAGTTGAATAATTGGTTGCATCAACTAGAAGTTTATTTCAACATCCTTAACATAAAATAAGAGAAAAATATTTCATTTTCCAAATCGAAATTAGAGAGCCATGCCCTACCCTAGTAGGAAAAAAACATAGACACACGTATCAAGTCCCAATTATACCCTACTGGATATGTAGAGGACTAATGGATCTGTTGGCATCACTTCAGGCAAAGGAAAGGAAAGAATGTGCAAGTGTACAACACCAAGTTTATAAAAATAGTGATTATGTTGGGTATATTTGCCAAGAACCCAAACATACTCCTCAAGTATTTGGGGGTCTAAACAATCATTAATGAAAGAAAATAATTCTCTTTAAACCTAGGAAAGTTAACGAGGAATGTGTGAAAGCACAATACTTAGAGAATATAGGGAATAATAAAGGATATCCAAGTGGTTCCAAACAAAAAGACAACCAAGATGCTTCCAAGGAGGGGAAGAAGGAGTGGAAAGGAAAGGACAAGAAGAAAACAACCACTGCACATTAGTGAAAGGACCTAATCAACCATTGCAACTATTGTAATATCGTTGGTCACACTGAAGATAAGTGTTGGAAGCTACATCCATAGATAAATCCAAAGAACTGTAAGAAGGATGTTAGGAAGAAGAACTTTCTATTCATGGATTCAAGCAACTAGGTAGAAATCAACTTAGATGTAGATGAAAATATTGACCTGAATAGCCTTCATCACAAGGAAGAGAAGGAGTGGACTAAAATCTTCCTTACTAATATCTAGGTTAGGAAAACAATGGTGGATGCTCTATTTGATTTTGATTCACATGCCAACCTCATAGTAGAAGATCTAGTGAGCAAGCTTGAATTAGAAGTTCATGATCACCCTAACCCATATCCATTGGGATGGGTAAATAAGAATGTAGATCTCAAGGTCAATAAATAGTGTAATATAAAATTTTCTATAAGTGCATACTATATTGATGAAGTGGAGGTATATGCAGTACCACTTGATGTGTGTGGTATAGTGTTTCGAAGCCCTTATATGTATATGAGGGTCACAATCTTCATGAGGAGAGAAAATAGTACCACTTGATCAAGGATGGGAAGTCTTTCATAATTGATGCACAAAAAAGTAAATCCAAGATCTCTCTTGTAGGTGCTAACCAAGCCAAGAAATTTATCAGTTCTAGTAGAAAGTTTGTATTAATTTTCTTAAGAGAGAATCAACTAGGTGATGAATCGGTAAAAGTAAAGGCATCTTTGGACAAATGTACTAAAGAGCAGAAACATCAATGGGAGGAGTTGTTGTAGGAATATAGAGAAGTTATTTAGGATCCTAAAGGATTACCATCTAAGAGGGAAGTTGTTGTTTCTTGACTCCCCATTGCCAAATATTCAGTTGTACAGATAATCCATCCTGCAAGTAGATGAAGTGAAGAAATAATTGCAACAACTATTGGAGCAATGATCCAGATTTTATGAGCAGAACGAAATGAATAAAGATCTATATTATGAACACAGAGATACAATGAACAATAACAAGGATACAATAAAACTTGGCTTCTATTCAATAAATAAATATGTTGAAACTATAAACTGTAAATTGAAACAAGCTTGCTAGAATGGTGGCAACTTATCTCTGAGAAAAGATGTGATGGTTGTGATCATTCGAAAGAAGATG
>ML828889.1:75162-103409 GCA_009831015.1 Picea engelmannii
ATACCTCCTAGTCTCCTATATATACCAAGGAGACATTTTCATTTTGAATCATCTTTTACTTGAACATTTAAGTGGGGTAAAAGGAGGTTGCCCCCTCGAAGAGGCTTATTATCTGAAATTATCTCTTTTTCAAGGCGTTGAGTGCTTTTTCTGAGGTTTTTCTATGCTATATTGATATTTGGTTCTTAACACTTTTTACATAAAAAATGAATGCCAAAACCCTAGGAATCCAAAAACCTAACCCTAAGAGATGAAGCACCAAAATCCATGTGGGCCCCATTGGGATAAGTTGGTACATCAACTTCTTGGGGTCGTAACTTTTGCATGCGATCTCTGTTTTAGGCACACGATATCCTCTTGGAAAGGTCTATCCGAAAACTACATATAATTTCGTCACACTTTGGATTTGTCCACATTGTTAATATGGCAAGCCCAAAAAAACTGTTTAGGGCCTCAAAACAACCACAAAAATTTAGGACCCGAAAAGCTAGATAAAACTACCAAGATGAAAACTGAAACTGCCAAGATGACATCTGTATGTGAGCTAGTTGGAATAGGTATGTGGCCACCAATATCCACCTGGATCAATCCTCCCCCCTTAGGAAGAAATGGTATTCATTGCGTTGATTTCCCCCATGAGATGATGAAATTTCTGTTGAATTTTGCCACGGGTGAGCCACTTGCCTTGGTGCAGGAGCTGCCCTACTTTTACAACATGATAAAGATGAAACTTCTGTTGGCGAGTGCCCTTGACTTATTTGTGAATGATATGATCAATGGATTCCTATTCCACATAGCCAGGGTTGAGCTATGTTGGTGTCAATTGTTTTTCTACCTTTGAGGTGTCCAATAATGGTGGAAAGTATGGCTGAAGGAGGTCCACATTAAACACTAGGTGAAAGCAAAGGAAGGGGGGAATGTTGAGCTCAAAATAATTGTCACCTGAAACCTTGGTGATGGTATAAGGTCCATAGAAAAGTGGAAGAATCTTCCGATGGGGCCTTGTAAGGCGTTATTTCTTGAATTGCAACCAAACTTTATCTCCCACCTGAAACTTGTGTGGCACCCAATGTTGATCATGGCAATGCTTGTACTTGGCATTGGACTTTTGCAAAATATCCTGAACCTGTTGGTGATTGTGCTGGATCTGATCAATGAACTATGTAGCTTGGTCAACTTCCATTGGAGTATGGGAAAAGTCTTCCTGGGTGACCGCAAGGGGTAGTGCAACATCCATGGGACCCAATGGTTGAAATCCCAACCCCACCTTAAAGGGGCTGTGTCCGGTTGAGCTATGCATGGATCTGTTGTAGCTGTGATGAACATAAGGAATAATCTCATCCTATGTGTCGGGATGCTTGGAATTGTACATTCGCAAGATATGCACGATCATCCAAATGACAAACTTGGTTTGGCCATCTTTTTGGGGGTGGAAGACAATGGATTTCGTGAGCTTGGTGTCCAACAGTGACTAGAGGCTCGACCAGAATGTGTTGAGGAACCAACTGTCCCAATATAAGATGATGGTTTGTGGTATCCCAAAATGTACCCACACTCGTTCGAAGAAGATATTGGGAGTGGGATATGCCGTGATGCTCTTCTTGCGGGCGATTAGAATTGTCATTTTAGAAAAATGATCAACCACTAGAAAAAAACAGTCATTTCTCCGCTTGGTTGACAGAAGGCCTGACATGTAGTCCATTGATATGGATTCCTAGGGCCTTTCAGGAGTAGGCAAAGGGGTGTACGTGATTTGTTTCTTAATGGATGATTTGACAATGGCGTAGGCAATGCAGTACCTGATATACTTGCTGACATCCTGTCGAAGTTTCAACCAATAGAAATGTTGCTGCAACACTGCCACTATCTTTTCTACGCCGAAGTATCCTGCCACCCAACTGTAGTGGCATTCCCAAATCAATTTCACCCACTCGCTTGATGGAATACAAAGACGGACCAGATGGCACATCAGCCCGTCCTAAAGATGGAAATCAGTGACAACTGTGTTTGGGCCCAACATCTGGTAGGTGGCGGTGAAGTCAAGATCTCTCTCATAGAGTTGGGGCCATCTGGAGGTATTGTAGCCCTAAGAGTTTAACACCATGGTGAGTGTTGCAACTCACAGGCAGTTGAGACAATCAACTACGCGGTTGTTTCTTCTTGTCTTATACTTGAAGTTGAGATGGAACTATTGCAAGTATGTGGACCACTTTTGATGGTGGTCATTTTGCAATTTGGCTTATGTCTGCATGAACTATAATGGATTAGGATTGGTGTGGATGAATGTCTCCTTCCCGAGAATGTAATGCCTCCACTAGCGGTAGGCTTGCACAATCAGGAAAATTTCTTTTTCGTAACTAGGTTACTTACGAACAATATCTGAAAGTGTCTCACTATGATAGTCTATAGAGTATTCGTTCTGAGTGAGAACTGCGCTTACAACATTGTCTGAAGCATCTGTCTTGATCTTAAAGGGATATTGTAGGTTCAGTAATGAGAGAATTGGGGCTGAGCACAAGCGCTACTTCAAATCATTGAACGCTTATTGTTGTGACAATCCCCACATGAAATTTTCCTTAACATCGCCCCTGGTTACTTGGTTGAGGGTCCATGTAATATGGGAGAATCCCAAAACGAACCTGCAATAGAAATTGGCAAGGCCTAAGAATCTCTAAAGCTCAGTGAGTGTGGATGGGGTTGGCTAGTCACGAATGACCTGGATCTTGGATGGATCCACATACAACCCATGCTCATCAACAATGTAGCCTAGGTACTGGACCCTATCCATGCCGAAAGAGTATTTTTCCAACTTTCCATATAACTTGTGCTGCCGTAGAGTGTGCATAACCTACTGAAAATGCTGCAAGTGTTCCACCCAATTCTTGTTGTAGATGAGAATGTCATCTAGATACACCACCAAAAAATAATTGGTGAAAGGTCCCAAGATATCATCTATCATCCTCAGGAAAGTTGTTGGGGCATTCATCAAAACAAAGGGCATGACCATCAATTCAAAAATACCTTCTTTGGACTTGAAGGCATTTTTCCATACATCTATCTACTCTATTGGGACCTGATGGTAGCCCGATTTCAGATTAATCTTACTGAAGTATTTGGCCCCCTTGAGTTGGTGAAGGAGATTGCCGAGTCATGGAATCGGGTAATAGTTTCTGACTATGATTTTATTTAGGGCTCGATAATCGATGTAGAGTTGCCAGGTCCCCTCTTTCTTCTGCACAAGCACAATTGGGCTTCCACACGTTGATGAGATGGGTTGGATCTGCCCCTTTTGGAGAAGTTCTTGGATCTGAAGCTTGATCTTATCATTTTCTAACATAGAGCAAAGATAGACTAGCCCATTGGGTAGTGGTGCGTTGTTGGCCCTTGACCAAGTTTTGAGGAAAACTTGGTCATATTTGACCATTTTTGGGACTTTGACAGCCTGTCAAATATGGAGCGCAAGGCGAAGTGGATATTGTGGAAGCTAGACCCCCTTTTTGGGTTTTTAGGGATAATGTAACAGGACCGGGATGTCAGCCCATGGGTTTACCCATGTTTAGGCCCCTTTTTGTAATGTATAAGTAGAAGTCTCGGCTATGTAAGAAGGGAACTTTTTGAGGACACTTGAGAAGTGGCTTAGTGCTAAGAGCTGATCTGTGTGATATACTTGCAGAGTTGAGTGCAAGTATTGTAAGTGCTGAGTGCACGGATTGTAAGAAGGTTTTATGCTTAGAGCTACTTGGGGAAGGAGGATCTAGTGAGCTGCACAGATCTCCTGTCCTGCACGAAGTAGGTTTTGAGGCTATGTTCTTGTAACCGATTGACCAACAATAATAGAGAAGAAGAGTTGGTGGACGTAGCCCCAGGGTGGGGGTGAACCACGTAAATTTGTGTGTCATGCTTTGTGCTGTTACTTACATGTTTTTTCCCTCTCTTGCTAAGTGCTATGACATGTTTAGATAGATTTACTTATGCTTTGTGCTTATTAGATGTGTATAGATGATAGATTTGATGTATATGAAGTTGCTAAGTGCTTGGTCTACCAGATCCGGTCTGTTGTATGCTACTAAGTGCTGAATCATCTTAGATCTAAGTATATACTACAATGCTCTATGTTATCTGTGGAGTGAGATAAGGGTTAATTCTAGGTGAACTATTGATGCTAAGTGCTTTGTTAAGTGTGTAATCACAGATCTGTATCCCAGCTAAGGTTGCAGACACCTGAGACTTGCAATCGCCCCTGCCTCTACCTCGGGTGAGGCTTCATTTGCTTCATAGGTGTTGCCGAAAGGGCCGACAGTTAGGGTTTTGTTGGTGCGCTGCTATAGCGTTGAACCCTGGGTCTTCCCCTGTGCTAACAAATGGTTCCATTGCCGGGACCTGAAACTGTGATTGTTGGGAACTAAGGAAGAAGGAGATTTGTGCAAAGATTCGTCCTGAACTTGTGAAAACTCTGTGCATAGATCTGTCGCTCTAATGCGCAGTACTCTACTTGACCTATGAAGCTTTGTACTGAAGAAAAGAAGCCAGATCTGAAGAAAAGAGGTAATATCTATAAGCTTTGTGTTTTGATAAAGGTAAGAATAGTGAAAGGTTTTAGATTTGGAAGCTTTGTGCTCAATAAGTGGAAATTTTTGTTTCTGAAGCATGAATTTAGGTATGCTTGATAGATTTTGTCCTAGCTTGAAAACTAGGGCATTGTTAGATGAAAGAACGTTTGATATAAATAGATCTGATAAGAATAATGAAAGATATGTTATACCTATGCATAGAAAGAATGTTTGGACTAACGAGTGGATGCAGGATTCTAGAAAGAAATTTTTGTAGGCTAGCCATTATGATTCTAGTGCGCAGTACAGAAAAAGTTGGGGATCATTGAAGAGAAAGAGAGGATTAACTCTTTGTTACAGTTGCAGAAGACCAGGACATCTTGCCAAGGAATGCCCTGGGAGAAAACCTAGTTGCCTTTGTTGTAAGGCTATGGACCATGAAGTACTGGATTTCCCTAGAATGATTGCTAGACTTGAAAAGATGAATATGGAGCAAGCAAACCCTGGAGGAGATCAAGAGATTGAGATTATAGAAGAACCCCAGAAAGAATCAAAGATTATGTTACTGAAAATGAAAGAAACCCTGAATGAACATAAAGATGCCAGTTTGTCAGAGATCTTCAAAGAAAAGGATAAAATCGAAGTAAGAATAGGAGACTTTGACATTGACTGTGCTCTGGATGAGGAAACACAGATGAAAATTATGACAAAAAGCACTTGGGAAACCCTAGGAAGGCCTGCTATGGTTCCTTCACTAGGAAAAATAGGGTTGTTTAAAGGAAAAATGGTAACCCTATGTGGTAGGATTACCGAGATAGCTATAAGTACCCATGGAGCTTCGACAAAGGAAGAATTTGAGGTTATTAAATTTATTGAGGACCGTGCCCCATTTCCATCTTTGTTAGGCAAGATCTGGATTGAAAAAGACCAGATCCGAAGAAAAGAAGAAAAGGAAGCCCTAGAACAGAAGAAGCAAGAACTCATGGAATTTATGACTAGAAGGATCGCCTACTTGATGGAAGAACAAGAGAACAAATCTAAGCTATTGGACACCAGGGACTTGGACGTCGAAGCTATACGAGAATTAGAGGAACCACAAAAGACTGAAATACCTAATCCATATGTTGAAGGAGTATTACCCTCAGATCTGAAGAAAGAATCTCAACAATGCAAAGTGACTATGTCGAGAGAAGATAGGAATCAGAACGGGAAAAGACAGACCGAGTTGAAGACTACCGGGAAGAAGGCTAGAAAATTAAGTAAGAAAAAAGTGAAGATTGAAAAGTTACAAGAGATCCCAGGTGGAACACTACAGAAGGAAAAATCACAAGAATTGAACTTTGCCGAGATATCGAAACAACGACATATGGCACTTAGCCATGGCGAAGCAATATAGCCGTTGGACCGATATACCCGTTCGAATTCCACCCCGAACGGATAGAAAAGAATTAAAGGATCACCGCCAGACCATTGGACCTCACCATAACGGATAGATCTACGATAATGGAAGCTTCATACCTATTGCAAGCAGATCGTTGATGAATTTCCTATTTATCTCGTCGCACAGTGCCCGAAGAACACTTTTTCCAATTGAAAATTCAAAGCCCGCATAACTAGTGGTTGTATACAATGTTCCTTGCAAGCAGATTGCTCATCCTAGTGCAGTATCTGAGATCATTGTGCCCCGATTAGCTTTTCCGAGTGCGTATGTCCGACGAGCTCACCACAGTTGAGGAATCCTTCATAGAGGTCCTTCTTGATTTAATGACGGAGAGAGTCATGTCAAAAAGAGGAATGTCCACCGGAGTCCAAGCATCATCGATGAGAGGAGTGAAAGCCTCCTCGTCGACTGCTAGAGCAGGAACATCTCGAGCCGACGTGGAAAGGAGAACTACTCATAAAGACGACATAACCAATGCGAAGTTAGTTCCATCCATCCTACCGGCTTACATACCCCCTCTGAGTGGTGCGATTAACAGGGACAGTGTCCCTAGAGAATTTGAATACACCCTAGTCACTTCATATCTACCGAAAGGAGTAGGCACCTACATCGCAGATCAAGACAAGGTTACATCGTTGAACTTTTGTGACTTCAACCTGGGGTACCGTAAAGTTTACAAAATGCTCGCCCCATATAAGTACTTGAAAAGAACTAAGAGAAAGAATTCAAAGATCATCCCTCAGTAATGGACGATGAACCTCGCACAGTCTACTTTGCTCAACGTTATGAAAATACCGTGCTTCAACAGACACCAGGAGGTGAATGCTTGTGTAAAATTTCTGCTAGCAAGTTACCACAGAGGATACCTGTGGTTAAACCGTTAAACCGTCGCATAACTGTTGATCCGACGCTGATCAATAAGATCACCAGAATTGGCATGCAGGGCCCTGATCCCCAGGATTACTACCCTGGAAAGATCGCAGACCGCTCTCTTTCACAGAAAATTAAAGAAGCTTATGGAAATGTCGAGAAGGGCATGCGAGGCTACAAGGTAGCCTCTATCGAAAGTGGTGTAGTGCGCCTCGCATGTCAACTGATCGCAGGAAAGCTGGTACGTAAGAATCGACCTACACAAGTATCAGGCTTTGTAGTTGACCTCGCAGGAAAATGCGTAGAGGGACTACAGATGAACTGGGAAAAGTACCTGGTAAACCAGCTAGAGATTGACTGTAGAGAAGCCCAAGATCAGGGGCATGAATTCCATTTTAGATGGCTTCTAATACTGATCGATTTTGTTGCATGGGAGCTACCGGAAGGAAAAACCTTCTCGGACCTCGACCCCTTTGAGCCACTCGCTGCAAAGTTCAGTACATTGTGGTATTCAACTGACATGAACAAACAATGGAAATCGAATGCCATTTTCCACACGTATTATAACCAATTGAAAGAAATCATAGGGGGTGAACCTTGCATAACCATGAACACTTTACAAAGGTTCCGACCTCTGATAAATTTCAACGTGGACCACCACTTTATATACCGAACTCCACGCGCCGATGAGCACCAGGAACAACTTCAGTCCTATTATAAGCTGACAGAAGAAGAGCTAGAAGAGATCACTAAGGAATGGTCGACGAACCTCCCTGTTGCAACAGATCCAACAGACATTTCATACATCAACAACCCAGAAGCTGTACATGACACACCTGGGCCCAGTAAGACAAAGAAGACGAAGAAGCCTGAAGAGGTTCAGGATGTAGATAGCAGATCTGTAAGGATGAATTCCGTCACACCAGATCAAGGAGGTAATGGCGAAGACCTAGAGGAAGTCGAACAGAGACTGGAAGATGAAGTCGAAGTTATAAAGAAGAGAAAAGGGTCACCTCCGAAGTCTCCCTCCCGGAAGAAATTGAAAGCAACTGTAACTAAGATGCAGACCACACTCACTTCGGATGACTTCAGTTTCCTCCTCGCAACTATGAATGAATCCATAGAAGAGATAACATAAAAGCAGGGAGTGAAGCAGGAGAAGTTATATAAAAGGATTGAAATTGGGCTCCAAGAAGTGCAACATGCACTCTAGTCTAGCCGCGCAATCTCCACTGCACCTCTGCCAGAAGGAACAATAGAAGTGGGAGAAGAATCAGTTCAACTCCATAATATTGCTGATACATTCGATGTATGCCTTCGACATGCACAGAAAGAAAAAGCGCAGGTTACTCAGGCCTTAAATAAAGTACAAGAGGAAATCATAGAACAACTCCGAGCCACGCAACAAGAGAAGGATGCTCTTCAAGCAAAATTTGAAGAAGATAGAGCAAATATCCAAAAGGAGAAAGAGAAACTGCTCGCAAAGAAGATCGAGATGGAATAAGAAGTTAACCGAGCATTCCGCTCCGTCACTGGCTTAGAACAAAAGAGAGAAGAACCCTTCAAACGTCAAGTGATGAAGCTTGCTGAAGTTATTCAACAGCTTTAGCAAAGGGTTGTGGAATTAGAGCTTCAAACTATACCAAATACCCCGCAAGAAGTGCGTGACCAACGAGAATTGAATGCTTAGAGTGTAGTCAAGAGGATTAAAATACTTGCTATAGAATGCAAACAATTAAGTAGCAGAAGCGCACAGATATATGAACAACTATCTGAAGACCTATAGTTGAAGAAATTGGGGTCCCAACTCTAGGAAGCAAAGTAGCACGCAGATACAATACAGGTGCAACTCAAGCTCTTGTCACCCATTGAGAGGATGAAGAGATCCTAGGAACAACGCACCGCCCAACAACGCGTTCTTACCACGCATAACAGAGTGATGGAAGTCACCCAGAAACTCTAGCCGAGCCAGGAGGCGACCTATCTACTGTTTGAAGAAATTGAAGGCCAAGGAACATTACTAGAACAAGTAGTTGTTACAGTTGAGTAACAACTAGAAGGACCTATCAGCGAAGCAATTATTTAGGAATTCACTAAGCAAGAAGCAGTAGCACAGAGACAAGTTGAAGCAGCTCGAGCCAAGCTTGAGACCTTTGAGGCAAAGTTACCCAGACCTGAGTGACTCGGGACGAGTCACAGGTGAGTGTTGGGGGCCTGTTGGCCCTTAACCAAGTTTTGAGGAACACTTGGTCATATTTGACCATTTTTGGGATTTCGAAATCCTGTCAAAGATGGAGCGTAAGGCGAAGTGAAGATCGTGGAAGCTAGACCCTCTTTTTGGGTCCTTTTTGGGTTTTTGGGGATAATTTAATGGGACCAGGATGTCGGCCCATGGGTTTACCCATGTTTAGGCCCCTTTTTGTAATGTATAAGTAGAAGTCTAGGCTATGTAAGAAAGGACCTTTTTGAGGACACTTGAGAAGTGGCTTAGTGCTAAGAGATGATCTGTGTGATATACTTGCAGAGCTGAGTACAAGTATTGTAAGTGCTGAGTGCATGGATTGTAAGAAGGTTTTATGCTTAGAGCTACTTGGGGAAGGAGGATCTAGCGAGCTGCACAAATCTCCTGTCCTACATGGAGTAGGTTTTGAGGCTTTGTGCTTGTAATCGATTGGCCAACAATAATAGAGAGGAAGAGTTGGTGGACATAGCCCCAGGGTGGGGGTAAACCACGTAAATCTATGTGTCATGCTTTGTGCTGTTACTTACATGTGTTTTTCCTCTCTTGCTAAGTGCTATGACATGTTTAGAAAGATTTACTTATGCTTTGTGCTTATTATATGTGTATAGATGATAGATTTTATGTATATGAAGTTGCTAAGTGCTTGGTCTACCAGATCCAGTCTGTTGTATGTTGCTAAGTGCTGAATCATCTTAGATATAAGTATATACTGCAATGCTTTGTGTTATCTGCGGAGTGAGATAAGTGTTAATTCTAGGTGAACTATTGATGCTAAGTGCTTTGTTAAGTGTGTAATCACAGATCTGTATCCCAACTAAGGCTGCAGACACCTAAGTCCTGCAATCGACCCTGCCTATACCTCGGGTGAGACTTCATCTTCTTCGCAGGTGTTGTCGAAAGGGTCGGTAGTTAGGGTTTTGTTGGTGCACTATTGTAGCGTTGAACCCTGGGTCTTCCCTTGTGCCAACATGCGTCAAGGGTTAGATCGATTGAATGTTTGACCTGACAGTTTAGAAGTACCCCCATGGGTGAGAAGAAGATGTCTTTGTATTCTTCCACGACCTTATCCACTTGATTTTGCTGCATGGAGAGATCAGCCGCAGAGGCCATGGATATGGCTACAACCTTCCACTCACTTCGAGAGTGAATCATGAATAAGACAAACTTATCAGTCTGAGAGATGAACTTCCTGCATTACTTGACATAGATCAAGGAAATGATAGTAGGTGGGACTATGCCAGGTATAATGTACAATTTCCTATTCAAAGTAATAATAACATTGCGAGGCATCGACTCCTATGCAACATGCCATTTCCATAAATAAGATTGGCCCAAAATAATATCACAAACTTCAAGGGGATAAACATCACACAATACCTCATATTTGAAGGGATTGATGATGTAGGACATGCGACACTGTTGGCTGACGCGAAGGTTGCTTCCTTGGAGGAGCCATCCGATGGTGTATGGCTGCGGGTGTGACGTTTTTCAGCAGGTCTAGCTGCTTGACGAACTCTACTGATATGAGGTTATTTTAGCTACCTCTATCAACGATTAAGTGCAACGAAGTACCCTTCACCCACATCTGTGAATAAAATAAGTGATCACCTTCCTCTGGCACATTAGGTTCACTGGTATGGATCTTGGTGGTAGCAATGGTGGCACTAGGTTCCACGTAAATAACCTGCGTCTGATTCATAGGCTTTCACCTCAACCACCAATGACTACTTTGAGTGGCAATCAACAATATTATTCCAAGGTCTCTTATGGAAGTCGCACCACTTCCCGATGTCTTTCTTCATCTTTCCATTGTCCTTCTTTGTTTGTGGCTTAGACTAGTTCTCCCTAGGCTATCCATATTTTCTTTTCCCTTTGTTCCATAGGTTGGGGCTACCCTTTCCCTGCTTCTTCTATGAGGGGTTCCCAAACCCAAACTGTCGTGTATTTTGTTTAAGCTTATGCTCAATTTCGATGACATATCGATAGGTCGAGCCCAAGGATGAGATGTCCAAAAACTCCATTTTTGTCTAGAGGTATCTATGCAGACCGTCGCAATATTTGAGCACCAGATGTTGCTCAGAATATTTGATATCCATCTTGGTGCACAAGGTATGGAAGATATTTGTGAACTCTTGGACTGTTTGGTCCCTTTCTTACTACAGTGTGGTCCATCTTGTATAGAGGTCATCATAACTTCCAACATGGTAGTATTGTTCCTTAATAACATCCCTGAAGGACTCCTAGGTGAGTGCGACTATAAATGGTTAGGGTTCCTATATTTCCTTTTGCTTATAGAAAGTTGCCCAACAATATTTGACATGGGGGATGACTTTGAGGAGTGAAAATGTAATCTTTTCTCTATTGGAAAGGTTATGGACAGAAAAATACCCATCTAGTAGATTCAACCATTTGTCTACAACATGTGTGTCTATCTGACCTTCAAATATAGGAATATCAAAGTTGATCTATACGTTGAAGAGGTCAGAGCTTCCGCTCGAGGAAGATGCATCGCTCGTTGGTAGCCATCGAAGGATTTACACAAAACTATCCATCATTTCGTTCCTTTGTTGCACAAGGCTTTCCTCGAGCAACAATTTGAAAGGATCTCCTGTCCCTTCATATTTATTTTCTCTCACCATGGAAGGTTGCTTGGTGGTGTAATAGATTTTGTCCTCGAGAGTAACAAGCTCGAGACCCAACTCTTTGTAACCTGACCTTGTCGGGGACATGCACTAAGAACGACAAGGAGTATATCGCTCTAATACCACTGATCTAGATTTTATGAGCATAATGAAATGAATACAGATCTATATTATGAACACATAGATACAATTAACAATAATAGAGATACAATAAAACTTGGCTTCTATTCAATAAATCAATAAGTTGACACTGTAAAATGCATACTAAAACAAGCTTTCTAGAATGGTGGAAGCTTATGTCTGAGATGAGTTGTGACGACTGCGCTCATTTGCAAGAAGATGATTACAATGAGGCTCCAAAGCCCTTATTACATCAAACATGAATGCCAAAAATCTAGAAATCCAAAAACCTAACCCTAGGAAATGAAACGCCAAAAGCCATGTGGGCCCCGTTGGGGTAAGTTTGTACATAAACTTCTTGAGGTCATAACTTTTGCATACGATATCCGTTTTAGGCGCACGATAGCCCATTGGAAAGGTATATCATAGGAATAAACATTATTCCATCTGACTCTATATTAAATGATAGTGTAACTGTGGTGGGTACAAAAAACGTTGTTGAGGGCCTAAAAACGTCCTCGAAAGTTTAGGACCCGAAAAGCTAGAAAAAATTGCCAAGATGAAAACTGAAGCTGCCAAGATGAAATTTGTATGTGAGCCAATTGGAATAGGTGGGTTTCCATTGAAATACACTTGGATAAATCCTCTCCCCTTAATAAGCAATGGTCTCCATTGCGTTGAGTTCCCCCATCATATAAGAAAATATTTGTTGAATTTGGCTCTGGGTGAGCCACTTGCCTTGGTGCAGGAGTTTCCCTACTTTGAAAACATGATAAAGATGAAACTTTAGTTGGAGAGTGCCCTTGAATTGTGTGTCCATGATATGATCAATGGATTCCTATTCCATCCAGTCAAGGTTGAGCTCTTTCAGTGTCAAATATTCTTCTATCTCCGAGGTGTCCAATAATGGTGGAAATTATGGCTGAAGGTGTTCCACATTAAACACTGGGTGAAAGATAAGGAAGGGGGGAATGTTGAGCTCAAAATCATTATCACCCACAACCTTGATGATGGTATAAGGTCCATAGAGGATTGGAAGAAGCTTCCAATGGGGCCATGTACATTGTTCTTTTTGCAAGTGCAACCAAATTCTATCTCCCAATCTGAAACTTGCGTGGCACCCAATATTTATCATGCGTTGCTTGTACTTGGCATTATACTTCTACAAAATACCTTGAACTAGTTGGCGGATGTGCTGGATCTTCTCAATGAACCAGGTAGCTTTGTCGGCTTTAGTTTGAGTATGGAAAGAGTCTTCTTGGGTGTCCGCAAGGGGTAGTGAACATCCATGGGACCCAATGGTTGAAATTCCAACTGTACATGAAAGGGGTTGTGCCGATTGAGATATGTATGGCTCTATTGTCGCTGTAATGAACATAGGGAAGAATCTCATTCCATGTGTGGGGATGCTTGGAATTGTAAATGCGCAGGATATGTACGATCATTCGATTGATGACCTCGATTTGGCCATCCCTCTCCGGGTGGAAGGTAGTGGATTTGGTGAGCTTGGTGTCCAACAATGACCAGCGGCCTGAACATAATGTGTCGAGGAACTGGATGTTTTGATATGGGATGATGGTTTGTGATATCCCAAAATGTACCCACACTTGTTCAAACAAGAGATTGGTAGTGGCCTATGCTGTGATGCTCTTCTTGTAGGCGGATAGAATTTCCATTTTAGAAAAACGATCAACCATCACAAAAACACAGTCATTTCCCTGCTTGGTTGATGGAAGGCCCAAAATTTAGTCCATTGAGATTGATTCCTAGGGCCTTTCAGGATTAGGCAGAGGGGTGAACATGCCTTGTTTCTTAATGGTCGGTTTGGCAATGGTGCAGTAAGTGAAAGACCTAATATACTTGCCGACATCCTGTCGAAGTTTCGACTAATAGAAATGTTGCTACAACACTGCCACTGTCTTTTCTACATTGAAGTGTCCTGCCACTTGACTATAACAGGATTCCCAAATTCTCTTTGCCCGCTCGCTTGATGGAATGTAGAGATGGCCTAAATGGAATAATTATCCATCGTGAATATGGAAATCAGTGACAATTGTGTTCGCACCCAACTTTTGGTAGGTGGCGACGAATTTAGGATGTCTCTCATAGAGTTGGGGCCATCTGGAGATCTCGTGGCCATAAAGAGTTTAGCGTTGTGGTGAGTGTTGCAATTGGTGGGTGGCCAAGGCAATCAATGAAGTGTTTGGTGCTTCCTATCTTATACTTGATGTTGAGATGGAACTGTTGCAAGTATGTGGACCACTTCTGATGGCCTAAATGGCACAATTATCCATCTTGAATATGGAAATCAATGACAATTGTGTTTGCACCTAGCTTCTGGTAGGTGGTGGCAAAGTCAGGATGTCTCTCATAGAGTTGGGGCCATCCATAGGTCTCATGGCCACAAATATTTTAGCGTCGTGGTGAGTGCTACAATTGGCGGGTGGCCGAGGCAATCAACGAAGTGTTTAGTGCTTCCTATCTTATACTTGATGTTGAGATGGAACTGCTGCAAGTATGTGGACCACTTATGATGGCAATTATTCTACAATTTTCCTTGCGTTTGCATGAACTGCAACAACTTATGATCAGTGTGGATGATTGTCTCCTTCCCAAGAATGTAATTCCTACATTGATGATAGGCTTGATAAATGGAGTACATTTCTTTGTCATAAGTAGGGTACTTACAGATGAAATCTGATAGTGTCTCACTATGATAGGCCACAGGGTGTCCATGTTGAGTGAGAACTGCACCCACATCATAGTCTGAAGCATATGTCTCGATATAAAAGGGTTGTTGTAGGACATGTAATGAGAGCGTTGGGGCTGAGCAGAAGCGTTGCTTCAAATCATCGAACGTTTTTGACATGCCCCACATGAATTTTGGCTTACCACCACCCCTGGTTACTTGGCTGAGGGCCCATGCAATATGGGAGAATCCCAACACGAACCTGCGATAGAGATTGGCAAGGCCCAAAAAGATCTGAAGCTCGGTGAGTGTGGTTGGGGATGGCCAGTCATGAATGACCTAGATCTTGGCTAGATCTACATGCACCCCATTCTCATCAACAATGTATACTTGGTACCAAACCCTGTCTATGTTGAAGGATCACTTTTCCAAATTTGCATATAGCTTGTGTTTCCGTAGAGTGTGCTGAACCTGCTGAATATGATGCAAGTGTTCCGCCCAATTCTTGTTGTAGATGAGGATGTCATTCAGATACACCACCAAAAATGAATTGGTGAAAGGCCAAAAGATATCATTCATCATCCTCATGAAATTTTCTAGGGAATTTGTCAAACCAAAGGGCATGACCAACCATTCAAAAATACTTTCTTTGGACTTGAAGGAAATTTTCCATACATATGTCCACTCTATTGGGACTTGATAGTAGCCAGAATTCAGATCAATCTTACTGAATTATTTGTCCCCCTTGAGTTGGTCAAGGAGATCGTCGATTCAGGGAATTGAGTACCGATTCCTAACTGTGATTTTATTTAGGGCCAATAATCGATGTAGAGTTGCCAGGTCCACATCTTTCTTCTGCACAAGCATGATTGGGCTTCCACATGGTGATGAGCTAGGTCAAATGTTCCCCTTTTGGAGAAGTTATTGGAACTAATGCTTGATCTCCTCGTTTTCTAATAGAGAGTGGCCATATACTGACCCATTGTGTAGTGATGCATCGGGGGTTAGATCGATTGAATGTTTGATCTGACAGTGTATAGGTACCCCAGTGGGTGAGGAGAAGATGTCTTTGTATTCTTCCATGACCTTATCCACTTGTTTTTGATGCATGGAGAGATCGATCACGAAGGCCATGGATGTGTCTACAACCTTTCACTCACTTTGAGAGAGAATCATGAAGAAGAAAAACTTCCTGGTGTGAGAGATGACCTTCCTGCATTGCTTCGCAAAGATCAAGGAAATGTCAGTAGGTGAGACTACCTCGGGTATCCTATATAATTTCCTATTCAAAGTAATAATAAAATTGTGAGGCCTTCATATACAACATGACATTTCCATAAACAAGGTTAGCCCAAAATAACATCACAAACTTCAAGGGGAGAAACATCACACAATACCTCATATTTGAAGGGCTTGACGCTGTAGGACAAGCGACATTGTTGGCTAATGGGAAGATCACTTCTTTGGTGGAGCCATCCGATGGTGCATGGCTGTGGGTGCAACGTTGTCAGTAGGGCCAACTACTTGAAGAACTCCACTGAGATGAGGTTCTTCTAGCTACCGCTATAAACGATGAAGTGCAATGGAGTACCCTTCACCCATATCTGTGAATGAAAGAGGTGCTTTCCTTCATCTGGCTTATCAGGTTCACCAGGCTAGATCTTGGTGGTAGCAGCTATGGAATTGGGTTCTATGTCAACAATCCGTCTCCCATTTGCTTGTTCTAACTCTGAGTCAGAATCTGCATCTGATTCATAGGCTTTCACCTCAACCACCAATGACTGCTTTGAGTGACAATCAACAATATTATGGCAGGGTCTCTTATGGAAGTCACACCACTTCCCGATGTCTTTATTCATCTTTCCATTGCCATTATTTGTTTGCGACTTAGAATGGTTATCTCGAGGCTATCTATATTTTCTCTGCCCTTTTTTCTGCAGGTTGGGGCTATCCTTTCCGTGCTTCTGCTATGAGGGGTTCCCAGACCCAAACTACCGCATCTCTTATTTAAGCTTCTACTCGATTTTGACAACAGATCAATAGGCGACACCCAAGGATGAGATGTCCAGAAACTCCATTTCTTTATGGATGTATATATGCAGACCGCCGAGGTATTTGAGCACCATATGTCACTCAGAATATTTGATACCCGACTTGGTGCGCAAGGTATGGAAGATATTTGTGAACTTTGGCACTGTTTGGTCCCTTTCCTGCCGCAGTGTGGTCCATCTTGTATACAAGTCGTCATAACTTCCAACAGGGTAGTATTGTTCCTTAATATAATCCCCAAAGGACTCCCAAGTGAATGCGACTGTAAATAATGAGGGTTTCTCTATTGCATTTTTCTCATAGAAAGTCTCCCACCAATCTTTGACACTGGGGACGACTTTGAGGAACACAAACGTAATTGTTTCTATATTGGAAAAGTTATGGACAAAAAAATACCCTTCTAACAGATTCAACCATTTGTCTATAGCATCTACGTCTATTTGAACTTCAAATATAGGAATATAAAATTTGATCTATACCTTGAAGGGGGCAATGCTTCCGCTTGAGGAAGATGCACCGCCTGTTGGTAGCCGTTGAAGGATTTGCGCAAAGCCATCCATCATATCGTTCCTCTGTTGTGCGAGGGATTCCTCGAGAAACAATTTGAAAGGATCTTATGTCCTATTATATTTATTTTCTCCCACTATGGAAGGTCGCTTTAGCGTGTGAGATATTTTGTCCTCAAGATAAACAAGCTCGAGATGCAACTCTTTGTACCTTGACCTCGTCGAGGACATGCACTAAGAACGACAAGGAGTAGACCGCTCTAATAGCACTGATCTAGATTTTATGAGCATAATGAAATGAATACAAATCTATATTATGAACATAGAGATACAATGAAAAATAACAGAGACACAGTAAAACTTGTCTTCTATTCAATAAAAAAAATGCTGAAACTATAAAATGTAAATTGAAACAAGCTTGCTAGAATGGTGGCGGCTTATCTATGAGATGAGATGTGATGACTGCACACATTCACAAGAAGATGATTATAATGAGGATACAAAGACATTTTTACATCAAACATGAATTCCAAAACCCTATATATCCAAAAACCTAACCCTAGGAGATGAAGCGCCAAAAGCCAAGTGGGCCTTGTTGGGGTATATTGGTACATCAACTTCTCAGGGTCGTAGATTTTGCTTACGATCTCCGTTTTAGGTGCATGATAGCCCGTTGGAAAGGTTTATCCGAGGAATACACATTATTCCATCACACTCTAACAATAATTATATTGTGATTGTGGTGGGCCCAAAAAACGTTGTTTAGGGCCTCAAAACGACCCCAGAAATTTAGGACTCGAAAAGCTATAAAAAAAATGCCAAGATGAAAACTGAAGCTGCCAAGATGACATCTATATGTGAGCTAGTTGGAATAGGTGGGTGGCCATACATATCCATTTGGATCAATCCTCCCCCCTTAGGAAGGAATGGTCTCCATTGCATTGAGTTCCCCCATTAGATGAGAAAATTTCTACTGAATTTCGCCCTGGGTGAGCCACTTGCCTTGTTGCAGGAGCTCCTCTGCTTTGAAAACACAATAAAGATGAAAGTTTTGTTGGTGAGTGACCTTGAATTTTGTGTCCATGATCTGATAAGTGGATTCCTGTTACATGGAATCAAGTTCGATCTCTATCGGTGTCAACTGTTCTGCTACCTTTGAGGTGTCCAATAATGGTGGAACGTATGGCCGAAGGAGGTCAACATTAAACACTGGGTGCAAGCCAAGGAAGGGGGGAATGTTGAGATCAAAATCACTGTCACCCGCAACCTTGGTGATGGTATAAGGTCCATAGTGGAGTGGACGAAGCTTCCGTTGGGGCCATGTAAGGCATTAATTTTGCAAGTGCAACCAAACTTTTTCTCCCACCTGAAACTTGTGTGGCACCCGATGTTGATCATGGCGCTACTTGTACTTGGAATTGGACTTCTGCAAAATATCCTGAACCTCTTGGCAGATGTGTTGTATTTTCTCAATGAACCAGGTAGCTTTGTTGGATTCAGTTTGAGTATGGGAAGAGTCTTCCTGGGTGGCTGCAAGGGGTAGTGCAAAATCCATGGGACCCAATGATTGAAATCCCAACCCCACTTGAAAGGGGTTGTGGCTGGTTGAGTTATGTATGGCTCTTTTATAGTTGTGATGAACATAAGGAAGAATCTCATCCCATGTGCAAGGATTCTTGGAATTGTACATGCGTAGGATATGCATGATCATCCAATTGATGGCCTCGGTTTGGCCATTTGTCTGGGGGTGGAAGGCAGTGGATTTGGTTAGCTTGGTGTCCATCAGTGACCAGAGGCTCGACAAAAATTTATTGAGGAACCGAATGTCTCAATTTGAGATGATGGTTTGTGGTATCCCAAAATGTACACACACTCATTCGAAGAAGAACTTGGTAGTGGCCTCTGCTATGATGCTCTTCTTGTAGGAGACTAGAATTGCCATTTTAGAAAAATGATCAACCACCACAAAACAAAGTCATTTCCCCACTTGGTTGATGGAAGGCCCAACATGTAGTCCATTGAGATGGATTCCCAAGGCCTTTAAGGAGTAGGAAGAGGTGTGTACATGCCTTGTTTCTTAATGGCCGGTTTGGCAATGGTGCATTCAGTGCATGAACTAATATACTTGCTGACATCCTGTTGAAGTTTCGTCCAATAGAATTGTTGCTGCAACATTGGCACTGTCTTTTCTATGCTGAAGTGTCATGCCACCCGATTGTAGTGGGATTTCCAAATCAACTTCACCTGCTTTCTTGATGGAATTTAGAGATGGCCCTGATGGCACAGTAGCCCATCCTAAAGATGGAAATAAGTGACAATTGTGTTTGTGCCCAACATATGGTAGGTGGCGACGAAGTCACGATCTCTCTCATAGAGTTGGGGCCATCCAGAGGTCTTGTGGCCGCAACAGTTTAGCACTATGGTGAGTGCTGCAATTGGTGGGTGGCTAAGAAAATAGTCACTTTATGTCTCCTAATTCACCCACAAAGTGAACTAATAGTCACTTTAGGATAAAATGACCAAATTTCATTTTTGACTTAAATATCCTAAGTCAAAGTGAAATTAGACATAAAGTACAAGGGACAAGGGTACCGACATATCCCTCTTGTGGTTATAGGCTCAAAACCACAAGGGAACCACTTCTCGAGGTACACCAAAACTCAACACTCCCTCTTACAGAGGAAAGTGTTTCTCACCAATCAATCTTGTCCCAACTGTGGATTTCCTTACCTCCTGGAAAGGCCTAGGTGAGTATGGTTGTACCCTCTCATTAAAGTGGCCTCTATCTTTGATCTTCTTGACCTGTCCTGACACTGATCTACTCAACATGCCCTGACATTGATTTACCGACCGACCTGTTCTCTAGATGGAAGTCCATCTCCACCTACATGAGATCGCCTAGATCTTGGCATCTCACCAAATATCTCTCCCTCAACATCTCACCAAAGGTCTCTAGGTCTTGGCATCTCACTAAGATCCTCTGGATATTGGCATCTCACCAAAGATCCTCACCTTGGTCTCTCACCAAGAGACCTCCTCCTGAAGTGGATCATGAACCCGATCTGCTCATCTCCATAGCCAAGTGAGGCTCAAGCATTTGTGGTGCCTTGCTCCTCCTCCTCATCAATCTCTAACACTCTGAATCCCTTGCACCAACCCTTTGTCTCGGTAACTATGAAACTGAAGCTGTCCCAGGTGGACCAGTCACTCATGAAGATGGTGTCCTCAAAAAATTAGTCTAAGCTCCCTCTGAATAAATACTCTGAGTCAATAGGTCCTCCTGAACTCTATCTCCCCACCGAACGCTGGATGGTGCATCAACATAACAATAACTAACAAATGCACACTCTCTCACTAACTGTGCATCAGACTCCTCTTCCTCGACTGTCACTGCAATACCACCATGCCGCTTCTTCTTCTTCCTCTTGGGACACTGTCCAACATAGTGCCCCATCTCACCACAAGAAAATCATATCACTTTTCTTATGTCCTTCTTCTGCCCACTGCCACTCTCCTTTGGCTGGGTCCCTCCCTTGGGACCCTATATCGCACCCTCTATGATCTTCTTCTTTCCCTTTCCTCATCCCCCTCAGGCATATGATGTTGTCCTAAAAACTCAGAGCTGCACCTCAAATCCTCCTGTATAAAGTCATCCCAAAATATCTCCCAAGTAGGCATGACCTCCTGGGAAACAATTCCTCATACAAATGAACCCCAAGGTTTGGAAAATATATTCAAAGATGTCCTCACCAAAAAGTGTGGATCCACAATCTCTCCGACTGCTACTAACTCATCTCCGATCTAAGTGAATCTGCCTAGGTATGATGTGAATGTCTCTAAATTGATCATTTGAATGCCCCTAAGCTTGTCCCACAAAACCATCTTTCGGTTATGGTTTGGACTCTAGTAAATATTGCACAAGGATGCCCATATCTCATATGCATAGTATTTACTAGTCATATGGGGAATGATGTGGTCCCTCACCACATTACAAATAGTCCTCTTCGCCTTGATGTTTTTCTTCCTGAAATCTACATCCAACAATGGTGATGGAGCAGGTGTAGGAGGAATCACCACAAGAGATTGAACTATATCCCATAGTTCAAGGTCCTCCAAGACGAATGGTATCATGGTCTTCCAAGGGGACTAGTTAATAGCTCTGTCTAGCCTATCCTCTGCTCACATCTGGGACACAAACATGGCTGTCCACTAAATATTACACTGAAGCTGACACTGATTCTCACACTAATGCGAAAAATACAAAAGAACTCAACCTCACCACTTGACACACAAGCATAATTAAGGTTGTCCAAACGTGTCCACAAAACAATCCTACAACTGTCCAACAAATATTCCCACAAGTTGTCCACTAACTCTGCCAACAAGCTCTCTCAAAACTGCCCACAAGATGCTCTAGAAATCAACAAGTTTTCCCCCAAAAGGATGTGATACCATGAATAAAAATGAGGTACTATGAGGCTACCAACTAACGTGTATCTTTGACCTTGAGATTGTCTCTAAGTTTCAATCTTCAAAACTGTCGTTTTCTCTTTTTAGGACAACAAACAGTTTAGTAACTTTCTGCCCATAATTTTTATTGGTTAAGTGTTCTTTGAGGTGCCCTTGCAAATGTTTTTGAACCGGTGGTTAGCACATGCAATGTATATAAAAACAAGTAACACTCCTCTATATATTTAAAACATAAATAAGATGATATACACTATAAGCATGCATGAAATGAACACAAGTGTTTTTGGTCAACATGACCCTAGATAAAACCCCCCTGGGGAAAACCAGTTTGGAATGGAAGTATATATAAGTGGTGTCTAAAGCAAAATATACAACAAGAAATACAATATGATGGAACCTGTATACAAAGCAAGCTCCTCTCGAGACTTGCCAAAGGATCCAGGAAGAAATGTTCCCAAGACTAGTGCGCCTCATCCCCTTGTTGCCAAATCCACTGAAGTGATGCACCCTTGACCCTGGATGCTCTGAGGAAGAATCCCTTGCAAAAAATGTGCTCTTGTGTGCTACCTCTCCACTAAAACAAACATATTTGCAATCCTCCAAGTGTAGCTCCTCCCTGCTAGGTGTGCTCCCTCCTCCAAGCAAGTGTGATCACCACTAAATAATGAGAGCCAAAGCCTCCTAGAGCCCTCTATGGAAGGAGACACCCTTTATTCCCTCTCTTAATGCTTCTAGCCTCATCCTCATACTCCCTCTCAATATCTCCAAGTGACTAAATGAATGAATGAGCCTCCAAAGGCCTCTTGCTCCCTCCTTGAGCAAATCAGAAGGAAACCTAAATGTGGATGGCTTGGATCATCCCAAGCCATCCCTAATAAATGGTTGAGATCATCCCACAGTAATCTCAAATCAAAACCGACTTTGGTTTAAGTTCCCCAAGTTCACTTTATGTCTCCTAATTCACCCACAAAGTGAATTAATAGTCACTTTAGGCTAGAATGACCAAATTTCACTTTTGACTTAAATATCCTAAGTCAAAATGAAATTAGACATAAAGTACAAGGTACAAGGGTACCAACATCTCCCTCTTGTGGTTAGAGGCTAAAAACCACAAGGGAACCACTTCCTGAGGTACGCCAAAACTCAACAATTTCATGTAGGTGTTAGAGACTCTAGAAAATCATAAGTTGTTGGCTAACCTTAGGAAATGTGATTTTGCTCAACAATCATTGGTGTAGTTGGGTATGTGATTGGTGGAGGGGAACTTACGATAGATCATGCGAATATGGATGCCATCCTCAAGTGGCTCATTCCTACCAATGTCACTGAATTTAGGAGCTTTGTTTGGGCAGTGCAACACCTACAAAAGTTTATAACATCCTTTTCAGTTGTAGTTGCACCATTTCATGCCATATCAACTAGTGGTAAGTGTTTCTAGTGGGGGAGGAATCGACATAAAATTTTTGATGAACTAAAATGGAATATTAGTCAAGCACTAGTTCTTTCATTACCTAATTTACATAAGCCTTTTGAAGTGGATATGGATGCAAGTGGATATGCTATGGGAGCAATATTGATGCATTGAAGTAAGCTAGTATGCTATCATTATGAAATGTTTCCTAGTGGAGTCCTGAACTACCATACATAAGATAAGGAAATCTTTGCCTTAGTTCAAGTTGTTAAGAAGTGGAAGCACTATTTGATGGGTAACGAAACCATTATCCACACTAATCACCAACCATTGCATTATCCGTAGGCCTAGAGTAAGCTTCAACAAACCAAACATTACAAGTCGATGTGGTTTTTGTCGCAATTTCATTTAGTCATCAAATATAAGAAGGGAAACACTAATAATTTAGCATACATACATTCAAGGCTACCCACATCCAATATTATAGTTTTGGAAAATTTTATGCACATGGATCCTTTTACCATGATGCATACAAAGAGGCATACACTAAAGATGAGGACTTTAAAGAGTTGTTTCAATAGCTACAAGACCTAATTCATGTAGAATAAGGTGACGGTAAGGTTGACTATCATCTCGATAATGGGTTTCTCTACAAGTGATCCAAAAAGGATCTAGAGAAGACTAAGGAAAACTCAGAACTCACATAAGAAACTCAGGAAGCTCAGAATGGCTTCAACAGAGAAAGAAATGGCAAAAATTCAAAGTTCTCAAAACTCAGTGAAAATAGCATCATCGTGGAGAGTGTGTCACAATATTTGCAATGATGAAAATGACTCATCAAATAGAGTTACAGATTGAAATATTTTCACGGTCAAAGTTTGTTCAACCTAGCCTAGTCAGCAGGAGATGAGTCAACATCCATACTGCTGATGTCAACATCAATACAAATGACATTAGCATCTGTACAACATACGTGGAACACGCAAGAAAGAGACACATGTCATGCTAACGTCAACATGATGTCATCATGGTGACATGGCAACACCATAGGCTTCCATGTGTCACCCATTTTTGGAATTTTTGGGTCATTCCGTGGACCAGTAAAAATGCACCACGTGGCAGTCTGTACATCCACGTGGCAGACCGTACAGTGATGTGGTAGGTCATACACTTACGTGGTAGGTCGTATGCTAATGTGGCAGGTGATTGTACAGTTGGTTGACATGGCCCAATGGTTGGCTTCCACGTGGCCCAGTCATGGGATGCCACATGGCAGTGGGTAAATGCCCAATGACGGCCTGAGAATGAAATTTCAAAAATTAAAAAGGTTGGCGGGTCCGCCAAATTTGGCGACCAACTGACATATATAACCACTTATAAAGTTGGTGGAACAACCAAGTACTAATATATACATATGTTACAATGAACAACCCAAAAGGGGAGGCCCATGGGCTCGACCCCGAGACCTCCCCCTCTTTCTACGCCTTAACACATGCTCTGCCAACCAATAGGGAAATGACCTTCCATTGATTACAAAGCCGCCTTTTTTATTTAAAAAGTGAATCCGCCCAATACTGGAGGGGGGTGCGTGAGGGTACGGATGACATGCTTTACGAGGCAATTTCTTATCATTTATTGCAGGTTGTAGGGCACAAAAACCGAGAAAGATTTTCTCTTTGGCCTGGGAGTGTCAGAGTCGAATTGAAGTGTGGAGACAGTCATTTTTGGGTAATTTGACGCCACACATTCAATGGTGTTGTCTGTTTTATGATCTAAGTAAAGCTTCTGCAGCTTGAGTCCAGAATGAGGTATACTTATGTATTTTGCCAAATTATTTTGTTGAGTTAATAAAAAGGCCTTCCCATTTGAGAGCAAGACCCAGAGACGTAGTCCACCAGGGACAAACTCTGTTATCAAGTTTTTTGTGTTCATATTTGATGCTTATGTCTCTTAATTATTGAGTTTTTCCTTCTTTAATGGTGCATTTTAATTTATTCTCATTTAATGAAATTCTTTATAAGTCACTTTGATGAAAAGATCCTGGATCATGTTGGTATCAAATGAATCATCTTTGACTTGAATTGTTGAATGTGAATGCTTACTAGGGCCAAACCTAAGCATGGTGAAGGAACTCTTAAGACTTTCAATGCCGAAGTTGGCCATGCATCCCGAAGGAAGAAAATGTTATAAGAGAACAAGTGTGATGAACAAGAGAAAAACTTCCATATGGTCTTTTATCACATGTCAGAAATGGTCAAGCAAATGTATGGAGACTACGAGAAGAGGATACAGAAGAAAGGGAAGAAAAAGGAAGCACATGCTGATGATGATGCTTCGATAAATCAAGGGGTTGGAGGAGACCCTCCTAAGCATCCATCTTCACCATCAAGTTCTAGTTCTTCTTCCTCTGAGCATTCTCGTCATTCTCATCATTCTATCCATAAAGTCTCTTTTAAGAAACCATTATTAAAGCTTGATTAAAATTTTCTTTACCTATGTTTAATGGAGATGCTAATCTTGAAAATCTAGATAATTGGACCCGACATGTTGAAGTATATTTCCACGTTCAACATATTGATGAAGAGGAAGTTAAAGTGCAACTGGCTTCTCTTCGGTTGAAAGGCACCGCTCTTGTATGGTGGGAGAGAAAAATTCAGGAAACAAGTAAGTGTGATAATCGTCTTTCCTCATGGTCAGAATTTAAATCAATGATAAGGAAGCAATTTTATCCATTGGGTTATTTACATAAAGCAATGATGAAATGGAAAACTTTAAGGAAAAGTAAAAGTCAAACTGTACACAGTTTAATAGAGGAATTTAAGAAGAAATATCTTGCATTAAACATTCCTTTGGATTCTTATGAAACTTTAATGAAGTATATTGGCGCACTTCACAATTATATTCGTCATACTTTTCTATTGTTTAACCCCACCAATCTTGACGAAGTTTGTGTGCAAGCCACTCACCTTGAGAACAAGGGAAAGCATGTTCAAGAAGATCCCACAAAGAAACCTTCCAATCTCCCACATAAGACATTTAAGAAGTTTAAAAGGAAGGACAAGAAGACCGCCATGGTAAAGAGAGAAGAAGGAAGGCCATCTTTCACTCATTGCAAGACAAGTGGTCACGATGATGAACACTATTGGAAACTACATCCAGAGAAGAGACTGGAACTATTTGGTGGAAAGGGGAAGACAAAAACCATCGCTACAGTGAAACAAGATCTTGGTTCTGATTCAGAAGACGAAGGAAAGATCACAACGGTTGGAGTACCAGGTAAAGATTCCCTTAATGATAGTTCAAATTCCAATAATGAATCTCATGATGATGAATGAAAGAGGAATGAATTATTTCACATAAGAGTTGTATCTAAACACACTAATATAGATACATTGTTTGATTCGGGTTCCCAAGTAAACTTGATATTTGAAGCACTTGTCAAAAAGATGGGTCTTGAAATGAAACCACATCCAAAGACTTATCCTCTTGGTTGGGTCTATGATAAAGCAAAACTTAATGTCACCAAACAATGTAGGGTCAGATTTTCTATTGCTTCAAAGTTGATTGATGAAGTGGATTTGGATGTTGTATCACTTGATATATGTGGCATAATGTTGGGGAGTCCTTATCTTTATGATAGAAAAGCAGTCTTCTTTCATCATGAGAAAAAATACCACCTTACTAAGGGGGGAGTGGAATATATTGTGAGAGATCACAACATGAGGGTAAACACAACACTTGTTAGTGTAGGACAAATGAAGAGACTCATAAATACTAATAAGAGATATGTACTCATGGTCATAAGGGAGAAAGATGCCAGAACATTCGACACTTTCCAAGGATGTGATCCTTCTCATAAGAAATAATTAATTGATATTGTTTCTAAGTATGATGATATTTTCCAGGGACTGAATGGATTACCTCCTAAGAGGGAAATCCAACATGAAATACATCTTCAACAGGATTCTCCTCTTCCTAATGTGGGCATGTACATGATGTCATTTGTGGATATGACAAAGATCAAGAAGCAAGTACATGGCTTATTGGATCAAGGGGTGATCAGGCCCAACTCATCTCCTTGTGGTTCTCCGATCGTGATGGTGCCAAAGAAATATGGCACATGGTGAATGTGTGTCGATTACCGGGCCTTAAATAAAATCACGGTGAAAAACCAATACCCTCTTCCTCGTATAGATGATTTACTTGATCAATTAAAGAATGTTGTTTATTTCACTAAGTTGGATTTGCGTAGTGGATACCATCAGATCAGGGTTGTAGAACAAGATGCATGGAATATTTCCTTTAAAACCAAACATGGATTGTTTGAGTGGTTAGTTATGTCATTTGGGATTTGTAATGCTCCGACAAATTTCATGCGTGTGATGAATGATGTATTCATGCCTTTTCAAGATGATTTTGTGATTGTATATTTATACGACATTCTTATTTTTAGCGGGACTTGGGATGAACATGTGAGACATGTAAAACAAGTATTAGATACTTTGCAAAGGGAAAATTTGTATGTAAAATTGTCAGAATGTGAATTTGGTAAGATTGCACTTGTGTACTTAAGTCATATTGTAGGAGGACAATTAAAAATTGATCCTTCCAAGATTTATGTAATTGGAAATTGGCCTGAGCCCAAAAGTGTAACTGAGATACAAATCTTCTTAGGTGAAGTCCAATATTGGAGGAGGTTCATTGCAAACTTCTCCTTTATAGCAGCCCCTTTGCATGCCTTAACCAGTGTGAAGAAAACTTTTTAGGGGGGAGGAAAGCAACAAAAAACTTTTGACACTTTGAAGGAAAATATCAGTATCGCACCAGTGTTAACACTGCCAAATCTTCAACATCCCTTTGAGATTGAGACAAATGCCAACAGATACGCCATGGGTGTAGTATTGTTTCAATATCGTAAGCCTATCTGTTACCACTCTGAAACTTTTAACCAAGCTGTTGTTAACTATCCTACATATGATAAAGAGTTGTATGCATTAGTTCAAAGCGTAAAGAAATAGAAGAACTACTTGTTAGGGAAGGAAACAATCATACATACAGATCACCAACCCTTATAGTATCTCCAAGCACAAACCAAATTGCAACAATCTCGACACTACAGATGGATGAGTTTCCTACAACAATTTCATTTGGTAATCAAGTACAAAAAGGGTACAAGTAACAAGGTAGCTGATATGCTTTCTAGACCTCCTATTGCTGCTTCTATTATTTTGAAGAATACTTCTTTATCTCATGATAG
>ML828890.1:10046-23219 GCA_009831015.1 Picea engelmannii
AACGTAATATAACATTTTCTGTATACATTTTTTGTATATTCACAATGTCTTTCTAGTATTATTTCTGTGTAGTATTATTTATGTGTTTTGCTTAAGTAATATAACATTTTATGTATATTCACAATGTCTTTGTAGTATTATTTCAGTGTTTTGCTTAAGGAACGTTTGTATGAAATGAATCATACATACGAATACACTTATGGATCAAATACTTATGTGCAATCCATATGGATCAAATGGCACCAACTTTGACAATTCCCTTCACACAAGGAGTGCAAGGCTACATAGAATTCTTCTGCAAGATGCACCTCTTACTTCATGTTCTATATCTGGAAGAGGTACACATATTAAAATTTGTGGTTGGTTTATTAATTCACTTCCATCGAGAAGTACAGCTGTTTGAAAATCCAACTTTAGACAAAACATTTCAGAGATATTTGGCTATACAAAGGAAAGTCAATCCTAGAGGTCGTATTCCTCAGCCCCGTCCCTACACCAACCCCCCCCCGCCTCTCAACCATCCATCTCCCATCAGTCAGCTCACTTTCCACTTCCTCGGGCTCAAAACCCCACACCCAATACAAATACAAGGACACCCTAGTGCTCATTCCAAAAAAATACTTCACACAATTCATCAGATTGTTGAATCCTCCAAAATCTAAAAACCAACAAAACCCTACTCACTGAGCTCATTGCGCCTTCCCAAGTAGAAGATACCGAAGAAGTTCCTTTGGACAATACCACAGAAGTATATCCCTCACTGATTCTAATGACCCATGAAGATTCAAACTCATCCACCCAACCCCTCTTCACCCATAAATGTCGAATAAAAAATGCCTTGGCTTTACTGATTATGGACAATCGAAGCCAGAAAAATTTGGTGTCTCAAGACCTTGTCAACCGCCTTAATCATGTTACTACTCCACATCCGCAACCCTATCAACTCGGATGGGTCCATAAGGATGGCCCTTGCCTCTTTGTTTCTAAGAGTTGTCAGGTAAGTTTCGCCATAGGCCAATTCAAAGATACTGTCCTCTGTGATGTCTCCCCCTTGGATTGTGTGGATTTGCTGCTCGGTATCCCATACCAAATCCAAAGAAATTCTATCTATCTAACAAAATCCCACGAGTACAAAATTACCAAAGGAGGCCACACTTATATATTAATAGAAACACAACCCAAATCCCCTTTTACCAAAGAAAAAATCCCACATGTACACTTAAACCAATGTGTCTCTCTTTATTTGGTGCACCCAATAACACCAAAAAATACCACACACCCTGTTCCTGAAACAATGACTCCCCTCCTCCAGGAGTTTGCAAAGGTATTTAAACCTCCGAAGGGACTTCCCCCCTCCCGACACATTGACCATTCCATTAATCTTATCCCTGGATCTGCGTTACCTAACGCCCCTACTTACCAGTTGGCCCCAACATAAATAGAGGAAATGGAAAGACAACTGTCCGACCTCATCAACTCTAGCCACATCCAACCTTCATCTTCTCCATGTGCTTCTACTGTATCTTTCATCCCTAAAAGAGATACCTCATAAATGCGCCTTGTCACTGATTACCGAGCCTTGAACAAAGCCACAATAAAAAACCGTTACCCCAAGCCCCAAATTGAGGAACTACTCGACACCCTCCAAGGAGCTCAGTGGTTTACTAAATTGGATTTGATATCCGGCTACCATCAATTTTGAATGAACCCAGATGATGTTTGGAAAACATCGTTCAAGACCAAATTTGATATTTTTGAGTGGAAATTCATGCCTTTCGACCTCACCAATGCCCCAACCACTTTCATGAGGCTCATCAATGACATCTTCAGAGCACATTTGGGTCGATTTGTGGTCATCTACTTAGATGACATTCTCATCTTCATTCAGACATGGGACACTCACATGCAACATTTCCAATAAGTTTTCCAAATTCTTCAAGAACAAAAGATGAAATTCAAAGAAAAGAAGTCATATTTTGGTCAGACTTCAGTTCCTTATCTCGGCTTTGTGGTCAGATCAGAGGGTATTCAACCAGATCCAACCCGCATCCAAGCATTGAAACAATGGCCTCTACCTTCTTCAGCTAAGGAGGTTAAAATCTTTCTGGGTGGTATCGATTTGTATCATAAGTTCATTCCCTCTTTTTCAAATCTTTCTCGACCTTTGCATCATCTCTCAAATACTTATTCTACATTCATTTAGACTAAAGAAGAAACTAGTCACTTTTCTCAGCTCAAAGATGCCTTCTGACTCATCCCCTATTTTACATATTCCAGACCTCTCCCAACCCTTTGAGATTGATCAGGATTTTATGAGCAGAACGAAATGAATACCGATTATTAACAGGTTCTTAACACAAAAATAACAGATATACAGTAAAACTGGTTTTCTATTAAATAACGAAATAAGCTGAAACTGTAAAATGCAGCAGAAATAAGCTTGTTGGAATGGTGGCGGCTTATCTCTGAGAAGAGATGTGACGACAGCGCGCATTCACAAGAAGATGATTACAATGAGGCTCTGAAGGCCTTTTTACAATAAACAGGAATGCCAAAAGTCCTAGACATCCGAAAACCTAACCCTAGGAGATGAAGCGCCAAAAGTCATGTGGGCCCCGTTTGGGTAAGTGAGTACATCAACTTCCCGGGGTCGTAACTTTTGCATACGATCTTCGTTTTAGGGATATAATAGCTCATTGGAAAGATCTATCCGAGGAATACAACATTTGGACAAAATTTCATGATGAATTCAAAAGTGTGCCTTCATAAATGTCTTCATTAATGACTTGCGCAACAACTTCTAAGTGGAATTCAAAAAGAAATTGTGTTGGCTTGTCCAACTATTCTCCCACTTCCATGCTAGCTTGCTTGACATGGGCGATGCTCCTGCATCACCCATGAAGGGCCTCACTTCATATAAATTTATTGGTGTTGTTCATCCTTCGATGGATTTTATCTTTTATGGATCTATTGCTATCCCTTCCACTCATATGATATGGCTCAATTAATGAATCTTCCTCTCAAAGAAAGAGAATTTTATTCTCTCTGAGTACTTGAAGAACCCTTCTCAAGTGTTTATCATGCTATTATTTATATTTGGAATATAAAATAATGTCATCCAAAAAGACAACAAAAAAATTATCCAAGTAATCTCTAAATATACCATTCATTAAACAAATGAAGACAATTTGTGCATTCGACAATCCAAATGGCACCACTGTGAACTCATAGTGACCATACCTTGTTTTGAATGAAGTTTTTCTAATGTCTAATTATTTAATTCTCACTTGGGGATATCCATATATAATATCGATCTTGGAAAATACCCTTGCATATTTTAGTTGATAAAATAGGTCATATATCCTTGGAAAATAATATTTATTCTTTACAATAACTTTATTTAGTTTTCTTAAATAAATGCAGAGTATCAAGGTACCATCCTTATTTTTCACAAATAACACTGATGCACCCCAAGGTGACACACTTGGGCGTATATACCCTTTATTTAGAATTTCTTCAATCTACATTTGTAGCTACTTGTGTTGATTAAGGTTGGTTGTCATTGATGTCAACTCTTGAAGAAAGCCCCGCAACACAAAGGTTTGGTTAATTGACCCAATATTGTTTGATGTAAAGATGAGTCATTATTGTCTTGTCATGGTTGATAACAAGTAAATATGGATGGACTCCAAAGTGGTCCGCTTATGGTGAAATCCCTCACGGGAAGACGCTTTGCAGAGTAAGAGAATCCATGCTTAATTGTGGAATAATGAGATGAAGGACAATGAATTTGTCAAGTAAACTATCCTATATGGATATTTATTTTCATTCGATTTCCTGTGGTATGTATAACGTCACATAACTCCTCATGGTTAGAGAGTTATGGCCATGAAAAGTTGGAGACCCTGGGTTTGGGTAATGGACCCAAGTTTTTTTTATGGATAATGGTATGAGTTATGATATATTTTAAGATAATACTATTCTATATGGATAGTACATATCATTCCATTTTTGTTGGTATGTGGAATGTCACATAACTCCTCACGGCTTGAGATTTATGGCCTTATGAAGTTGGAGGACCCTCATATGTCATCTAGAAGCCCCAAAAGGTCAAAGTAGTCAAAGTGGTTTAAGAGATTTTAAAAGGTAAATAATAAAGTGAAGTAATGAGAGTATTATAATTCAAAGTGAATACAAAATAAATTATTTCAATAATAAATTTAATGGAGAAATTAGAAGTGGGTTAACCCTAAAATAAGGAAAGTGGAGCCAAGTGACCTATGTTTTTAAGGAAGCTACTTGGAGAGTATAAATAAGAGGCAAGACTCTCTCATTTTAATCACACTTGAGAGTATTGAATATATATATAGGTTTCTTAGGTAACCAAGGATATCTGAGATGAAATTCTGAGGGAAGGTGAAGAAAATAAGGCCGAAATGCAAGGAAGGATAAATTCTTTTGATGGTGCTTTCTAAGGTATGTTATTTACAGGTCATCTCACCATTTTCTCTATAACGCTTTTTATATGATTATTCATACCATGAGATTGCTATTACATTTAGAAAACATATCCAAGTATATGTGGTAAAAAATTCATCTTGTGGATCATTGTATTTTTGGAGTGAAACTCCGTGGAAAATAGGTTTTGTGGCTAGTCTTGAAACTAGTCAAAAAAAGATGTTTTGTGTAAAAAAGTCATAAATTCTTCATAACATATCCAAATTTAGTGAAACCAAATTTGTTTCTTAGGTTACAGTCTATAGTATTCTATGTAACAATTTCAGATCAATTTAACAAATATTCCATGCGGGGCACACTCTACAAGGTCACTTTATAGAATAAGCCATAATTCAACAAGGTATGCCATTTTTTCTTTAACTCCGTTTCTGCGAGGTTCCAAGTAGTCAAACCTAGAGGAATTGAATAAAACACACCGAAGAACATTGTATATCATTTTCTTATCTTTATACATTACATGTACAAAGTTATGATTACTTCAAGTTAGGGTTGTTGACTAATCCAAAACTAGGTATGTGAGACTAAAGAAAAGTTTGATGAAAATGATAGTCTCTTGTTGTTGAAGTTAAGGAAGGTTTGCAGGAATGGGATCATATACACCAGTTCTATTACAGAGATAAAAATCAGATTTGGATGATGAAATTGATGAGGGATTTTGGTTGAGGTACATGTTGAGTACATGGCTAAGACAAGTAGTTGATGAGTTGGCACATACATGAGGTGTATAGTTGATGATGTTGGTACATATTGAGGAGTTATAGTTGATGAGTAGTTGAAACATGATTGGTATATACTTGGTACATGGTTGGATGCACTTGTTTATGGTACAGGTTGATTACAGGTTATTTGGTACAAGTTGGTGCATGGTTGATGCACTTGTTTATGGTACAGGTTGATTACAGGTTGAGGTACAAGTTGATGCATGGTTCAGATTTATTGGTATATGTTTAAAGCGGTATATCTCATAGTGATAGGTTGACAATGGTTCCATCATTCTACTTCTACTTCAGGGTGGCAGGACGAGGCAAGGACAGGTGGTTGTAGCCACCTTTTGGTTGTAGCCAGAGAACATAGGGGGTTGTAGCCTACTTTTGGTTGTAGCCAGAGAATTGGGGGGTTAGAGATTCCCTTAGGTTGTAGCCTGAGAAACTAGGCGGTTGGAGCCTCCTTCCAGTTGCAGCTGGAAAACAAAGGAAGTTGGTGCTTCCAATGAATGTAATTCTTCAAGACATATAAGAAAACTCATTACGTGGTTTTCTCCCGATTTGGGTTTCCACATAAAACACTGGTGTACTATGTATATGTATGTTTGTTCATTTGTTCATTGCTTATTTAATTTGCAGTTATTGGATGATAATGCTTCATTGATATAACACTTGGATTATATGGTTAAAAATGATTAAATTGATCTATTACTGATTCACCCCCCCTCTCAGTAATCCAACAATTGGTATCAAAGAGGGTTCCTTCATAAATTAGTTTAACCACTAAAAGGTAGATCATGGAGAGTACCAACTCATATAAAAATGGAATACCGCAGCTTGATGAACATAAGTATGCTTTTTGGAGCATAAGGATGAGGACATATATACAGGCACAGGGATTTCAAGTTTGACAATCAATTGTAGATGGATACACAACACCAGGAGTTCCACCAAAAAATGACAAAGCAGTAAAACTCGGTGAGAATAATTCCAAAGCCACAAATGCACTTTTGAATGGTCTCAATGATACCATATTCACCAAAGTTGCACACTGTAAATCAACTAAAGAGATTTGGGACAAGCTTCAAAATATTTATGAAGGAGATACAAAAGTCAAAGAAGCAAAGCTTCAAACTTATAGAGGTTAGTTCAAACAACTAAAAATGAAGGAAGATGAAGATATCACAACCTACTTCTTATGAGTCGATGAAACAATGAATGCAATCATAGGATTGGGAGAATAAATTGAAGAATCTTTAATTGTTCAAAAGATACTAAGATTTCTTCCTATGAGATTAAACCCTAAGATATCATCACTAGAAGAAAGATCAGATCTAGAATCAATAAGCATGGATGAACTTCATGGAATATTCACAACATATGAAATGAGAACTGAGCAGTAAAATCCAGATGTAAAAGAAGAAGCCTTCAAGGCATCCAAAAAATCAAAGAAAAAGAAAAGGGAACAACAAGAATATAGCAGCAGAAGTGACGCCTAGGAAGATGATGAAGAAGTGGCCAACTTCATCAAAATACTGAACAAGGGAACCGATGGTAGGTATAGAGGTAATCTCCCTTTAATTCATTTTAATTGTGATGGTATTGGTCATTTTTCTAACAAATGTCCTCATAAGAAAAATAGAAATGATGAAGGTTACTCAAAAGGAAAACACACATATAAAGGCAAAAGAACTACAAAGAAAGTTTTCAAGAAAATATTATACACCAAAGAAGACATCTCATCATCAGATGAAGATGAAGTCAGTGACAATGAGACATGAAGAGTTCTATTAATGGCAGTAAAAGACTCTGACAAAGAAGAATCCGAAGAAGAATATGAAGAAGTCGAAGAAGAATGTGAAGAATTCGAAGAAGAAATTGAAGAGGCAGAAGTTGATTATCGAGAAGAATTAATGTGTGCCATAGAAGTTATTAGAAGAGAAAAGAAGAAAAACAAGAAACTACAAGAAGAACTAGACAAGAAAAAGGACACTCGAGAACTAGAAAAAATTATCACAAAATTGAAGATTCAAATAGAAGAAGATAAAAGAATTGAAGAAGCACTCAAAGAACAACTAGAATAAAAGGACAAGATCATTGGAAACTTGGAAGCAAAGGTTGTCACACTGAGAAATGAAATTCAAAAGAAAAATATGAAGAATAGCTCAAATGTTCTAGATGACATTATCAACAGTAAAAAAGCTCATCTTGACAAGTCTGGACTTGGATACAATCAAACAGAAAAGGGATCAAGCTCCAAAACAATAGAGCAAGAAACAAATCCAAAGAGCTATGTAGAAACAATCAAAGAGGATAGGAAGATATACAAGGAAGATTACAGGCACACTCCTCCACCAAGAAGATTCAAATTTCAGAATCAACAACAGATAGATAGGCCTCAAGAAGAAGAAGGAGTCATAAGAGCACCTCCTTTCAGAATATCTTCAACTCCTAGGTATCAAACTATATTTTTTGGTTTATGTTATGCATGTAATAATTTTGGACATAAAGATGTGAATTGCAGAGCTAACAACAGGAACACTAACAACTTTGAGAGTTATACACAAAGGGATTATTCAAGTAGACCTAGTGACACACAAAGAAGAAGTTACAACAGGTTTGAATCTTTGAGCACTGAAGTGGAATGTTACAAATGTAACAATTTTGGACACATGGCCAAAGATTGCAGAATGAAAGTCCCTCCTAAAGAACCTCAACAAAATAACAACAGTCACAGACAAGAACCTTAGAAAATGACATCAATAAGAAAGCAAGATCAATATAACAATGAAGAATGCACAGGTGCTCTACAAGCTAAGCAAAAGAAGCACGGTTGGTATGTTGACAGTGGATGTTCAAAACATATGACAGGTGATCAAGACAAATTTCTTACATTATGAAAAGAAAAAAATGGATCAGTCTCCTTCAGAAATGATAATTCATCCAAAATCATTGGACAAGGCACAATCTAAATTGGGAACAAGAATGAAAAGACACAAAATGTTCTACTGGTAGAAGATATGAAACATAATCTTCTAAGTGTGAGTCAAATGTGTGACCAAGGTCATAAAATTACTTTCGATTCAGAAAAGTGTGAGATGAGAAAAGAAGGTTCAGGGAAATTGGTCGGTACAGTTGCAAGAACTTCAAACAACATATATGTGTTAAGTGAAAATGGAAATGAAAAGTGTTGTCTAGGAAAGGAAGATGAAAGCTAGCTATGGCACAGAAGAATGGGTCAGATGCATTTTGATAACCTTGTCAAAGTCAGCAAAATAGAAGCAGTCAGAGAAATTCCCTAGATCACGAAACCAACCAACACTTTATGCAAGCATTGTCAACAAGGAAAGAAAACAAAGACCAAGTTCAAATCAAAGGAATATTCAACAACAAGATCACTAGAAATTGTGCATACTGATCTTGTTGGTCCAACTACAATAAAGAGATTAAAAGGTGAGAGATACTTTATGTTATTAGTTGATGATTATATAAGAATGATTGCAGTTTTCTTTCTCAAGAACAAGTCAGAAGATTTTGAAAACTTCAAGATCTACAAGAAAATGGTTGAAAATGAGATGGATTCAAGAATCAAATGCTTGAGATCTGATAATGGAGGAGAATTCACTTAAAAAGAATTTATGGACTATTGCAGCAGTCATGGAATAAAAAGGAAATTCTTCGTTGCTAGGACACCTCAACAAAATGGAGTTGCTGAAAGAAAGAATAGGACAGTACAAGAAATGGCTCGAACAATGATTTAATGGATTCCAAATTGACAGATATATTTTGGACACAGACAGTGAATACAACAATTCACATTCAAAATAGAGTAATTCTTAGAAACAACACTGATAAAACTCCCTATGAGCTATGGAAAGGAACACGAGAAAATGCGAAGAACTTCAGAGTTTTTGGAAGCAAATGCTACATTAAAAGAGAAGATGGCAGAATGGGAAAGTTTGACTCTCATGTGGACAAAGGAATACTTGTTGGTTACTCAAGTATAAGGAAAGCATACAAGTGTTACAATCTAAGATTAAACAAAGTTGTGGTAAGCATCAACGTAACAATTGATGAAATGGGCATACCAGAATCAAAGGAAGAAGAAAACAAATCAATGGAACAACTTTTCGAAGAAGAAGCAGAAGATGAAGTAGAAGAGGAATATGAAGAGAATCCAATAGAAACAGAAGAGAAAGTTCAACAAGTATCCCCAAAGACACCTAGAAAACAAGTACAGAGGAATCATCCTTCAGATCAGATTATTGGAAACAAAGATGCACGAGTTGAGACTAGAAGAAAAATCCATTCACTAAAACAAACACACCTAGCACTCTTATCTACAATTGAACCAAACTTTTTTGAAGAATACAACAAGGATGAATTTTGGAATAAGGTCAGGGATGAAGAATTGAATCAATTAGAGAAAAATGACACTTGGGAATTGGTTCCAAGATCAAAGAATAAGAATGTGATCAACACAAAATGGGTTTTCAAGAATAATTTGAATGAAGATGGACAAGTTACAAGGAACAAAGCTAGATTGGTATGTAAAAGATATGCATGGATTGAAGGAATCGACTTTGAAGAGACATTTGCCTCAGTTTCCAGAATGGAAGAAATCTATTTACTTTTAGCTTATGCATGCTCCAAAAATGTTAAAGTATATCAGATGGACGTAAAATCAACTTTTCTGAATGGGGAGCCTGAAGAAGAAGTCTACATTGAACAACCAGAAGGATTTCAGTTGTCAGAGAATAAAGACTATGTATGTAAATTAAATAAGGCTTTGTATGGTCTAAAACAAGCTCCTAGAGCATGGTACTCTAGACTGGATAAGTATCTGCAACAGACAAGATTCAGAAAAGGAAGTGCAGACATCAACCTCTACATCAAGGTAAGTCAAGGTAATATTTTATTAATTGAAGTTTATGTTGATGATATTATGTTTTGTAGTGATGACGACAGGTTAAGACAGAAATTTGCAAAAGAAATGTAGAATGAATTTGAAATGTTGTTACTTGGAGAACTATCCTTCTTTCTGGGACTTCAGATACGTCAAAGCAACCAAGGAATTTTTATTTCTCAAACCAATTATATCAGAGAAATGCTAAAGAGGTTCAGAATGGAAGACTGCAAAACAATTATCACTCCCATGCAAGCCAGTTGTAAGTTGAGCAAAGATGATGATTCGAAGTCTACAGATCAGAGGAAATACAGGTCAATGATTGGAAACCTACTATATGTGACAACATCCAGACCATATGTAATGCAAGAAGTTGGACAGGTGGCATGATTTCAAGCAACACAAAAGGAATCACATGTATTAGCAGTAAAGAGGATTTTCAGATATCTCAAAGGAACATAAGAGTTTGGATTATGGTATCCAAAAGGAAAAGATATATCACCTATTGCCTACACATATGCATATTGGGTAGGTTTTATTGATGACCAACGAAGCACTAGTGGAGCAACGTTCTACTTAGGTGAGTGTTTGGTATCATGGCTAAGCAAAAAACAATCATCACTATCTCTATCTACGGTCGAGGCAGAGTATATTGCAGTAGCAGCATGTTGTACACAGGTTCTTTGTATGAAAGAAACTTTGACATATATACAGGTTGAGTATGATGAGCCCATTCCAATATACTGTGATAATACAAGTGCCATCAGTATCTCAAAAAACCCGGTGATGCACTCCAAGACGAAGCACATTCCAATAAAGTATCACTTTCTACGGGAACATGTTGCAGAAAAGAACATCAGAGTTGAGTATGTGGGCACAAAAGAACAAGTGGCAGAAATATTTACAAAACCACTTCCATGGGAAGCCTTTGAATATCTTCGCCAAAGACTTGGAGTTATTTCTACTACAAAATGATTTCTTTTTGAATGCTTTTTGAATGATTATCTTATATGTCTTAGATGTACATGAGGAAGCGACATAAGAGGAAAGTTCAGTCAGGGGGAGCAATGCTCAATGGAAAGATACATTTTCCATTGATGACAAAGGGGGAGAGATTTATCAGATGGAGAAGATAGAGGCATGGTTCCAGGGGGAGAAGATTTATCAGATGCAGAGGACAGAGGCATGGTTCAAGGGGGAGCAGATTTATCAGATGCAGAGGAAAGAGGAAAAATTATCAGATACAGAGGACAGAGGCATGGTTCCAGGAGGAGCATGAGTGATATGATTTCAGTATTCCATCAGAGTGTTTTCATCAATGTCAAAAGGGGGAGATTGTTGATTAAGATCGGTTGTCATTGATGTCAACTCTTGAAGAAAGCCCCGCAACACAAAGGTTTGGGTAATGGACCCAATATTTTTTGATGTAAATATGACTCATTATTGTCTTTTCATGGTTGATAAGGAGTAAATATGTATGAACTCCAAAGGGGTCCCCTTATGGTGAAATCCATCATGGGAAGACGCTTTGTGGAGTAAGAGAACCCATGCTTAATTGTGGAATAATGAGATGAAGGACAATGAATTTGTTAGGTAAACTATACTATATGTATAGTATTTTCATTCCATTTCCATTGGTATGTGTAACGTCACATAACTCCTCACAGTTAGAGAGTTATGGCCATGAGAAGTTGGAGACCCCAGGTTTGGGTAATGGACCCAAGTTTGTTTGATGGATAACAGTATGAGTTATGATATATTTTCAGATAATACTATTTTATATGGATAGTACATGTCATTCCATTTCTGTTGGTATGTGTAACGTCACATAACTCCTCGCGGTTTGAGATTTATGGCCTTACGAAGTTGGAGGACCCTCATATGTCATCTAGAAGCCCCAAAAGGTCAAAGTAGTCAAAGTGGTTTAAGAGATTTTAAAAAGTAAATAATAAAGTGAAGTAATGAGTGTATTATAATTTAGAGTGAATACAAAATAAATTATTTCAATAATAATTTTAATGGAGAAATTAGAAGTGGGTTAACCCTAAAATAAGGAAAGTGGGGCCAAGTGACCTAGAAGATGTTTTTAAGTAAGCTACTTGGAGAGTATAAATAAGAGGAAAGACTCTCATTTTAATCACACTTGAGCATATTAAATATAGATAGGTTTCTTAGGTAACCAAGAATATCTAAGCCAAAATATTAAGGGAAGGTGAAGAAAATAAGGCCGAAATGCAAGGAAGGATAAATTATTTTGATGGTGCTTTCTAAGGTATATTATTTACAGGTCATCTCACCATTTTCGCTATAACTTTTTTTCTATAATGATTTAAAATGTGAAATTGATATTCCATTGAGACAACTTATCCAAGAATCTGTGGTAAACAATTCAACTTGTGGGTCATTTTATTTTTTAAGTTACACTCTGTGGAAAATAGGGTTTGTGGCTAGTCCTAAAACTAGTCAAAAACAGGTGTTTTGGGTAAAAACATCATAAAATATTCATAACAGATCCAAATTAAGTGAAACAAAATGAGTTGGTTAGGGTACAATTTTTAGTATTATTTTTAATAGTTTTAGATCAATTAAACAAATATTATGTTCGAGGCATGCTCTATAAGGTCACTCTCTAGAATAATCCAGAATTCAACAAGGTATGCCATTTTTTCTATAACTCCTTTTATGAGAGATTCCAAGTAGTGAAACCTGGAGGAATTTCATAAAACACATTGAAGAACATTGTGTATCAGTTTCATATCTTTATACATTATAGGTACTGTTATCCCCGATATCTAGGGATAACTAGGAGATCATGTCTCGAGGCCCACATGGTCCTAGACATGGAGTACGAGAGCAGATTGACTTGAGCATGGCCCTTGAGGGCCCATCTTTTCTTCTTCTTAGCCAGACTTGTCCTGTCAGCAGTACCAGCCTCCATCACTACCGGCCTGGGCTTGCATCAGAAAAGGCTGTTGCTCCATGAGGTAATTGGTCCGAGGTATCATGGTATGTGTCATATTTGATCATTATAACCTTCTTATGTAT
>ML828890.1:30923-52094 GCA_009831015.1 Picea engelmannii
GGGTTACTCATTTTAATATTTCAAAATTAAGATCCATTTTTTCAGGGTTATGCTTGTCACATTACAAGGTTGGTTTATGTTTGACACATTATGAAAAGATAGGAACCTTGAATTGGTATGATTTATTTGAGAGAAGGAAAATTAGAATCATACTTGTTCTAAGGTCATTGATAGAAAATCGTCTTTTACCTTTTAGATGATGATTTATACTTACTCCTAAAGACATTGATAGAAAATCACCCATAATTTTAAATTGTCCTTCTTGAATAGACCCATGAAAAGATACTTGTCAAAAAAGAATGAAAAAGGAAAAGGTCTTATAAACCCATTTAAGGGCACAACATGTCACTCATACGGAATTGAACCTCAGTGGGGACGGTAAAAATCATTCCTCCCAACCACCCAAGCTACATCCAATAGACAAAAAAATTAATATAATCTATATAAACATAACCTTAATATAATTTAATCAAATATTTCTCGATTAACTATATAATCAAAACACTAGAATTCAAACACAAACCCTACTATAAAAAATTTAAACTTTAATATCTAAAATTTAAACCCTATAGAATTTTAATTTTAATATATAAAATTTAACCCTTAAATTTAAAATAGAACTATTCACTATTATAAAATCCTATAAAGTACTATAAAATAGAAATGCTATAAAATATAATATACGAAATAGAACTATAAAATATAACTAATAACGCTTGAAGCAATTATTATCCTCACCTACTTTTCACTTTCAAAGAATTATTACTCACCTACATTTCACTTTTGTTTACAAGATAATATAACATATTAAAAAAACACACTTTTTTAATTTTACAATTTAATATTTCCATATTGTTTACCAGATAATATAACATATTAAAAACAAGAAACTTTTTTTTATTTTACAATTTAATATGACCATATTTTTTCAATTTCACATAACTTGAAAAATGAAAATAAATTTTTTTCTTTTATTAGAGGAAAACAATAAATGCCACCATGGAATAACGAGTATCTCAAATTGATACCATAACCTTTTATGAGAAATTATGCGATAAAAGTCACTTTCTTAAAGAGGCCATATAATATGCACCAATATTAGTATTGCCTAACGTAGAAGAAAGAGAAACAAAGGCACATTGTAGGAATTACACAATATTGGTGCTATTGAGGATGAAATGATGCAATTCGAAACTATAAACTCTTCTTGACATTGGAAACATATTCTCTTATTAGTCCATGCAGTAGGTAAAGAGGGACTATAGCGATCAATAAATCGTAGACCTGGTATTAAATTGTGCATTGACCACAAATATTTTCATATTATCTATTGTTGGAACAAGGGAAGTGAAAACATCAATTTTTATATAATAGAAAGTACCATGTTTGTCAAGATCTGATTGGACAATAGATTGGAGGTCTTATTTCCGGCTTTGTTATTCCCAATGTTATATTTGTTGGCATATCCAAAGTATTTGATCGTATATGGTATTTTTGAATCATATATTTTCTTATGCATTGGTTGAAGGTGGATTAATGCTAGCATTAGTTCGAATGTTTCCTTAAGCATTTTCTTCTAGCTTGAATACATTATATACTATATTACTATGTCTGATTTTTGCTTTATTTTTGTGTGCTTTGAGAAAAGAGGCTTGCCACGCTGCATTGTTTCTTAAATGTTTGTACAGGGCTAGGCCCTTAGACGGTCCTGACAGTGTTAAGTGTTTACCTAACAGGTCTAGCAGTCTTAAATGTTTATTGTACAAGTGTGTTGGAATACAGTTCTGTTCCATTTTTTTTATGGTAATCGGACATCTTCCATCGATTTTTATATAATAAAAAGTACAATTTTTGTCAGGATGTGATTGGACAACGGATTGGAGGACTTTTCTCCGTCTTCTCTATTCCCAATGTTATATATGTTGGCATATCCAAAGTATTTCATCGTATATGGTCTTTTAGAATCATATATTTTCTTATGCAATGGTCGAAGTTGTATTAATGCTAGCATTGGTTCAGATTGTTTCTTTAGCAATTTCTGCTAGCTAAAATACATTGTCTACCATATTAGTATGTGTGACTTTTGTTTTATTGTTGCGCACTTCGAGAGAACAGGCCTGTCACGCTGCATTTTTTCTTAAATGTTTGTACAGGGCTAGGCCCTTAGGCGGTCCTGAAAGTCTCAAGTGTTTACCTGATAGGTTAAATGTTTATTGTGCAAATGTGTTGGGATACAGTTTCGTTCCAATTTTTTTATGCTCGGCTTCGCTACTTCACTGGTCGATGCTTGTTCACTGCTTGGTTCCATGATTGTTGTTGTTGTTTGATTCAACTTTACAAAGTTGAGGTCCTGCAATTGGACATCTTCGACTTTGCAAACTTTTGGACCTGTTATTGTAACATCCCGCTCTGGCGCACTCATGAAACTTATTCTTTGAGGACACTTGCTCGCAAGTGATCCGGACTATTATGATATTAAAAATTGTGTCCTTGATTATGATGTGTTATGGTAGATGACATGATGTTTTACTGCATTGACATAGACAGGTGTTATTGACTCGATTTTACTGAGTGTGCAGGGTTTTCGACCTTGAGGATGCAGAGGCATTGACGGAACTCCTTGGACTCTGGATCGAGTCAGGGAGTGTGCTATTGGGGTTTGATTGATTTACTGTGACATTAGTACATTTGATTAGATGATATGATGCAGATATGTTCTAACATGATTTGTTGATGATGCAGGCTAACGATAACTTGCTAACCAGACTCACATATGGAGTAAAGGGGCCACACACGACTACCAGAGAGTTTGAGGGAGAGGTGTGGACAACAACCTTGCCACAGCCTACTAGCACTCCCACCATGGCTCGAACTGTAGGTTAATGATTACCTAGTTTGAGAGGACCCACGATGCCGCGAGGGTAGACTGCGACAGTCGCTCGCGATGATTCTAAGGGGCACGCAATAATGTGGGGGCCTTATTCCTTAGAAGATCTTAGTCTCCCACAAGTTCACCTGGCGGAGTATTGACTCCAGGGGTTATTGATGTCTACCAATCCGTCAATAAGTGAGTGGCACCCTTGGAACATATGGTGCGTCCTGAAGGGCATGTCATGCAAAAGAAACAAAAGAGGCGAGTGGCACCCTTGGAGCATGTAGTGTGTCCTGAAGGGCACGTCGCATTGAGAATGATAAAGGAACAAAACTAGATGGCCCTAATAAAGTCAACACTTTAAGAAATTTTAAAACAACTCCCCTAATTGAATGTCGCCCAGTTCAGAATCTAAGTTCCAAGTCAAAAACTTCTCTAGGGGTAAAATTTTGTCTATCCTTAAGAAAATATCTCTATAAAGATAAAATGATAAAGTTTAAAATAAAATAACAAAACCACTTAAGCAATAATTATGGAATTCATAATTTTTTGGGTAAAATTGAGTAAGAACTTAAATAAAATCTGTGAATATCAAAGGTAAAAAAGAAATTAATTATTTAACTTGTGAAAGTGTAAAAAGATATTAAATTAATAATAAAAGGAAAAGAGAGTAAATTGCGTAACTGCCATTTTGGCTCTAATAAAAAGGGGAAAGAAGGAATTATAAAATTTAGGAAACTAGGGAATGGAGGTAACATAATAAGGGAAAGAGGGGAACTTATGGTAAAAAGTGAGGTCAACTTAGTAAAGAATCTGCAATTAAGAACCTTCTAAATTGAACTAAATTAGCAATTTCATTTTTAAGGAAAGTATTTAAAAACTGTAAGGGAATGTAGGGACACCTAGGAGTAAATTTAGGAGTAACTCTAGGTGGGTGAGGGAAATGAGACAATTATTAATTTAAAGAAAATAATTATTGGAGGAAAGTGGGGGATGGATGACACTTGTACGAAGGATAATTATTAGAAGATTTTTATTAAAACTTAAATTAAATGAGATTTAGGGAAAGTTTGGAAGTTCTGTATCTCTATAAAAGAGAGGAAGGAGGAGGAAGTAAGGGGGATCGACTGTTAGCATAACGTTACACTGCCGGAATAGTGACTTGAATGATTTACTTGTGGGGAGTTGGGACTTCCTAGCTCGGATAGGAGTGGTAGCTTGGCCTTGCGAGGTGAGCTGGGAGCTAGACGTACCATCTGGATAGTGTGTGGCCCCTTTGTGGCTTGGGGGGATAAGGTGGAAGCAGAGTACCCCTAGCGTTGGCTGGGAGGTACTGGTGTAGTCTCGACGGTTGGCGAGAGGAAGCGGCATAGAGTGCACAGACGTCATTCGAGGCAGGCGATAAGGCAAAGGTATGCTCGTTATGTTGTAGAGTAGAATACATTAGGAACTTATTCTTGATCTGTATGTTGATTGTAAGTAGATGAACTCTACCTTGAGCCTTTCCCATTCGATTGGTTGCCTAAAATTATTGTGGTCAGCATTTTGGTCTGAGTTTTACTGTTCCTTGGTTGGATCTTTAAGTTTCGGTGTTACTCTTCCCGATGTATTTTCCTGGAGGTGGTATATTCGCATTTAAAATTTTTGTTGTATAGTTTTACAGTCATTGACATTCGCTACTATAGTTATAATGCATGGCTATTTCTACATGGATGTATTGGAAGTAGTGAATTTGTGCTATAATAATATAAACATTTACTTCTGTCCTTTACTTCGAACTCTTCCAGTAGTGGATGTGATGGCAAATTCGCTCAGCAAAGGAAAATTCGTCAGATTTAGATAAGTACCTATTATTCCAGTCTTTTACTTAGATAATGAAAAAGAAAAAAAAGGGTGAACTCCTTCTGTATGGATGTAATGCCAACTCGTTATGTACCCGGTGTATACATATTATATCTGATTTATTATCTAGATAGAGAAATACGTCGAACTCGTTCTGTGATGGGGGTAAGGCAGATCTTGTTCTGGCAAAGCCCATCTTGGACAATCTCATTGTAAGACGGGTTCTGATTTCCGTCCAGGCCTTGGGTATCCTTAGATTACTGTCTGCATACTTGAATGAAGGCCCTTCACTGGAAGTCTGTTCTCTTCACGGTAGATGAAAGCATTCTCATCTGAAACTGCATCCTTTTCGCACCGTTTTGGCCAAGGCAATTTTCCCTTTTTCACCTTCTGATGTTGACCAGTTGTAAACCTATTTGCAGTTCCACCCTAGGTTCCTTTGTAAATGGTCTGAGGCAGTAGATACAATGTTCAGGTTCCGACCATCTATCCTTGGGTATGGATGAGTTTTTCTTTGGCAAAATATTGCTACCTGGGCGAATTTCTGTTTTTACCAGTTCGACTTCCTTACAACAATTAACCTCCTTGAGAGATACATAACTTTTACTACGACAAAAATTGTGCTCTGAACATGGGCTCTCCCGTATATAATTATCTTTGTAATTATCGCTAGATATATCTTTGGGAAGGACATTCCTTAAAGGATTTGGACCAGCGTTAATGCTTGAGTATCGTTTGAGCGTAGACTGAAAACCTCATCCTTCTTTCTAGCTACCTTACTGACATAAATTAACTACGGGACAGTGAGTCTCTCCCTGGGTGTTAACTTGAATTACCACGCTCATGCGTTCCTCCTTACTTGGCTATTCTTGCTATTCTTGGCCATCCCAATGGATCCCAGGTGCAGCCTCTCATCAATGCACCTTTAAACCGCCCCTATAAGGAAAGAAGGAGACGGAACGACTGGAACAAGAGATGACAGCATTACATTAATTGATAGGATTGATATTATTTGTCTCGTTACTAAATGCCATAATATTGTTGTATTCATTACCTAATAGTAGCCCCTACTTTATATTAGATAATGCTTCTTTAAATCTAAATGGCCAGGAGATGGAGGAATGAATTAACCCAGAAAATGTTGACCGGATGAGACTTGTTAAAGATAGCAATAATAGCATTAGACAGCTACCCTAATTGGCTATTTATAGCAGTCTGCTTTATGTTAATCAAGCATTCTACTTTATAACAACAACTACTTTACTTGTTTGTATTTACAATAGCAATCTACCTTATTTTCAATAAAAGCAATCTACTTTTTTTTTAGTTAATCTTTCATGGCAGCAACTACCTTATTATGTTAGTCTTTAAAAATAGCAATCTACCTTATTTTAAATGAAAGCAATCTATTTTTCCATTTAATATTCATGTCAGCAACTACTTTATTTTGTTAGTATTTAAAAATGGTAGTCTAATTTATTTTAATAAAGGCAACTTACCTTTCGGTTAACATTTTCTAAGAAGCAATTACTTTATTTCAGTTAGTATGTAATAAAAGCAAGCTGCTTTAATTTAGTTAATGCCTCAATTAAGGCTAAGGGCTAGTAGAATGAGAATAGGATTAATTTAGAATTGCCCTTTTGGAATGTGTAATAATTAAAGCTGATTGGTGAAGAGTGACCTAATCACAACTTCCAGACTAGCTCATTAGGTCTATGATTAAGGATGCATTTTATTTTTCATGATGGATCTAGTATTGGTTATTTAGACGTGATAAATTGATTAATAGTAACATTAAATTGGAGGTGCATTAATGATAGATGATAAATTAGATGTGTCCTTAAGTAAACATTAACCTTGTTAAGGGGTTCGTAGATTTGACTTTTAGCCTTGATTGATGGATGGGTTGTTTACTCTATTTGATGATTGTCCTTAGTTTAGTGGCCTTGGTCTGCTTGTGTTGGGTGGGATGTAGACACCTCCATGTTCCTCAGAAAAGTCGCCAACCCAGAGACCTTAAATGGTTAAAATCGATGGGAACCTGGGCTTGAGCATTGCTTATGTGTCTTAGAGGTCCTAACCATTGCAGGGTAGGACGGGCGGGTAGTCAGTCTTATTTGTTTGTCATTTGATTGTCGTCCATTGCATGCATATACTTGATGTGCGTCTTAGGTTGTTATGTTGGGTTCGCCATTGTATGCGTCTTATTCATTGTTGGGTGGCGAAGTAGAGTCGAATGTGTTTATTTCCCTTGTACACACGCGCACACACAATATATATATAAAAAATTACTTGTTATAAGAGCTTCGTCATCGTAATGAGGAGGTTCATTACAATTATTGCGGTTACCAGTTTTTGGGGCTGACCTCTTGTCATCCCTCGTTGACGGGTAAGTTTCCCTGTTGTTGTTTTTCAATGGTGGGGGTCCCTGCCTCCAAATTCTATTGCAGACCACCTTTTTCTGTGCTCTTAATTTCTATTCCTAGAAACCATGCATCTTTATATGTCGGTTGCGATGTCCATAGCTATTTGGAAAATTGCAATGCGAAGGGGTTCTCGAAAATTAGTTCGAAGCTATTAGAAGAGGGAACCATCGGTTGGGGTGTAGACACAGGATATTCTTTTATTCTGTGGGTCAGAAAACTACGCCCACCTGTTGTATTTTTTCTGAGTAAATTTATGGTGTTATTTATTTGCGTTGTTTCTTCTGTTTGGTACCCGGTTTTGGGCTTGTAGTTTTCCTATTTTGCTTCCCTTTTTTTTTGGGTGCTATTATTTTTTTTTTCCCCTTTTCTCTATTTTCAGACAAAGTGAAAGTATCTAACAAAGAAATTCAAAATCAGATTTGAAAAGATGGAAGAAGTAATAGATGTTGAGTCGTATGAAATAGATGCACAATTCATTATACATGGCAACATTGATGTGGATTTTCATAGAAATGGCATCTTTAGATTCGATGCATTCTTGTATACTGCAGGGGATTGCCTTTTTGATACATTCCAAGTTTTGCTGCATTTCCGGTATTCGTCGACCGAGCTATGCAATGGATTGATAGATTCTTTCTTGGCTTGTTTAAAAAATGGCGACGCAGAGGCATTGAACTCCTATGAATATGAGCTGGAATATGATTTTCTTCGACAGATGCACAGAATACATGATGTCACTATGTATTTTTCAAAGATGCGGTTGTTTGCATCTCCACCTCTTCCTGCACATGAGAGGGGACTTTGGGGAGACACATTTTGTATATGATGGATGTCTAACTGGCTCAATATATCAGTTGGAATATGGTCATTAACAAGAAAAAGAAGATATCTATTATTCAATGAAGATGCCTCTGACAATTCATATTGCATCTTGTTCCATGATGCCAATGCTGTCAGTGGTCATTATGGACCACTCCTGTATAGAAAAATGTCCATATGCAATGTTAAAGTACCTCATATTTACTTGTTCCTATTTTCCAAAGACCTTGAATCGCAGTGGGAATGGATTATTCATCGCATAGATTGCCATGGTTTACAGCTGGCAACAAATGTTGTGTCTAACTGTGGACATAGTCTGTTTAAAGCAATTTGTTGTTTGGTAGCAGCGATGTTTGATGTGCAGTCCCTACGGCTTTACACTGTGTAGTCCTTTTGCAATGAAATTGTAGCTGACAACCAACAGGATTTTAGGGACTAGAAATATTTCCATATTTTCTATTGTTGGAACTAGGGAATTGAAAACATTGATTTTATATTAAAAAAGTACCATATTTGTCATGATCTGATTGGACAACGGATTGGAGGTCTTATTTCCAGCTTCGCTATTCCCAATGTTATATATGTTGGCATATCCAAATTATTTGATCTTATATGGTCTTTATGAATCATATATTTTGTTATGCATTCGTCGAATGTAGATTAATGCTAGCATTAATCTGAATGGTTGGTTTAGAATTTTATGTTAGTTAAATCTATGGAAATGTTTGATATGGTGGCATATCCAAAGTTTGAATTTGCAATACATTCTTTGCTGTTCGAACTATTGTTACAAAAAAATATAATAAATTTTTGGGGATAAGTCAGAGATCTGCCACATTGCATTTTTTTGTTACATGTTTAGAGATAATTTATGATAGACTTAAATATTCGCCTAACAGGGTTGGTAGTGTTGAATGTTTACTTAACAGGCTTGTTACAATACATTTTGTTTCCATTTTTTAAATTTATATGTTTCAACGACATTGTTGGTTTACTGGTTCATGCTAGTTTTTTGCATCTCCACTGATTTCTTATTTGCATGTTGTTGTTGTTCTTGCTTGTCTGTTCGTGTTCTTGTAGTTTGCATGTTTGGGTTTCTGCAATCGCGATTGGAACTGTGTCGACCTCAAACTATATTTCATAGATGATGATTATTTTTCCATGGATTATGTGTTGTTATGGTTTCATAGTTATGAGAGTAGGTTTTGTTGTGTGAGTGATATAGTTTTTCTCTTCCTTTCATTTTTCTCTTGTAAAATGTGTTTTTGGCTCAGTTTTGCGGGTTCACAATTTTCCGGGTTCAGAAACTTTAAAAACATTTTTTTCTCCCCTCTATCCTTGCTACCTTCTGCCCTTCCCAATAGACATTGATTATGCTTTCAAAAGTCAGAACCGATGAGACAGGTGCGAAAAAATGGGCTTTAATAACTGGAAATCTCGAGGACATCTCCCATGAAAATTTATAGGCAGGGGAATATTATTGGATTTGGTAGTTTCTTTTGCCTCAATGTTGAGTTAGCAATTTTTTTTTCTTTTTTCTTCTGTTTGTGGTCTTCTAGTTTTCTTAAAAGATTCAGCATAGTCCACGAATGTGTCACACATAGAGGCCTTCACGTTGTGTCCCTCTTTAATATTGCGCATATCTTAGATGTGATATTTGAGAATCTGCTCGGATATGGGAATTAAAATGAATTAACACAAAATCTACGGAAGATCATCCAACATTTATTTTAAATACTTATTTCCGTTTCATTAAAGATTTGCACTTTAGGGTGCCTTCATTCTAATGTTCCTGGTCATGGACATGTAAGACAACTTAGAGATGTGATTAAGGCTTAGATTAAAGAAGAGAGACTGGTTTTATGTGACATGAGATTTGAGTTAAAAAAAAACTCTGTTATAGAAGAGAAAGTCAGAGAGGAGGAAAAAAAAGAACAAGTATGTTCTGGTTGATGTTCTCCCTGTGTTCGATGCTTTGGTTGGCTGAAAAGGCTACCTGGAGATTTGTTTGTTGAACTTATCTATTTTCTTGCTGGGAGTTGTAATGGATTTTCAGGTCACGTGCAAAATAGTTCTTCGTTGAAGTATATATCTTATTCCAACAACACATATTTTTCAAGTGTATCGAATTTTGCTAATCCCACAAGATTTTTTCTTCCTCGGGGGCGGTGCATTTACAGTGGCTTGCAGAATGGCCTCTCATGTTCGTAAATGATGTGAAATATTACTCCACTTGTGAATGCACCCAAAGACGGGTAACCGAAACTGTATGGGTGGATAAAACGATATATTATCGCTACAAAAGTTTCTCATGTGATCTGCAACATTTGATACACTTGCCAGACCTGTGGTGATGATGCACTTGGAAGATCTGTATTGTCTGGAGAAGTTATGCACCTCAACAGATTTGCATTTTTTCAGCTGGGTTGAACGTTTCTTCCAATTTACTGTAATAAAGAAAGGATGTTCAACATACAAATATCCAGGTAGGTTTTTCAACCAAACAGATGATCGAATATAGGGAGAATACTAGTCACAACATACTTGAGTTTTTTTCCCTTGCCATAGCTATGGTGACATAAAACAACTTCCTCCACTTTGAAATTAGCCTGAATCACATTTCTAAGTTGTCTCGGATGTCAAGGGTTAGGAACATTGCAAGGAAAGAACATTGAACCCCAAGTTTTCGACGGTCGGCGAAAATTACTACTTGACAAAGAATGGAATGTTGAATAACCAACGATTACAAGAAGGCCATATCTGGAAGAGACAAGGTGTTAAAAAAAATGGGATAGATGTAGTTGGCAACAATGATTAAGTAGAAAACCTGAAATTGATATTGAACTCGTTTTTTACGAATAAAGTGTTTGGATGTCAAGAGAACTATGAACTAGCTTCATCAATGTACATATTTTTTATTGGTCGATAGCAGGCGAAATCGAAATCATTGTGGAAAATATCCTCAATTGTATTTTGTAACCCATCTTATTTGGATATACAATAATTTCACTTTACTTTTTAATAGTATTTTCCAATCTCTCGTATTTTTTTTAATTTTATTTTGTGCCTTCTTCCCCTGTGTCGTTAAACATGGACAACAAGATTTTCTTTCTGTTGCCCACTATTTCAATTTAAATAAAGCCTGCTCTATTCGTTGCTTACATTTTACATTTAAGAATATTTTTTCATAACCATATTTATGTGGCATCGATCCTATATTTAAAGAAATAAATTGGAGTCGTCTTGTTTCCATTCTTCGGGTCCCATAAATAGAATGAATGAATGAGTTACAAGAAGGTAGCTTCTTCTATTTGATAATATCTGTGCATATATACTAATATCAGTACTATTGGAATAAATACAAAAAAATCCTCTTCTGCAAAGCTTAAGCAATTATGTTTGTGAAACCAAAGATCTTCGGTGCTCTTCAATTTATGCTTTAACTATTGATAACTCACTAGGCGTTCGAAAATCTTGGAATTAATAAAGGGATGACTAAAGCTGTCTTAATTACTTAAATCACACCAAATTTTCATTACATTTAATTTAATTTAGATATTGATGTTTATGGAGAGTCTTTGTTTTCTCATGTTATTGCAAGAAATACAATATGAATAGATGATAAGGAATTTATCTCATTGAAAACACAATGCAAATTCATGTTTCTTGTTGTGCTATGTACATCTTACAGTAAAAAAATTTGTGGTTTCAACAAAATTTGTGAACTGAAGAGCATCCTGCAAATTGGGAGATCGTTTACATTTGAAACAAAAACAATCCATTAATATATGTTAGTATGAATACTATTGAGATAAATATGAAAACTTTCTCCATTAATACATATTAGTATGAATACTATTGAAATAGATATCAAACCTTTCTCTTGACCAATACTTAGGTTTTTATTTGGCCACCATGCCCCGGGTTCGCGGTACCCACCAATATAGCCCTTGTTCCCTCATATACATATTGCAGCCAAAGAACTTCAATGATTTGCAGTTTATGCTTTTACTAGTGAGAACCCAACAGGGGTTCGAAAACATTGCCATTAATAAATGGAAAAAATAGGTTTTTCGACTGTCAGATACTTATCCCTTTTCCCCTTTTCCTTCTCCTGTTCATTATGGATTTCTGGTTTTATACTTAGTTGTATTTGTATGATGGGCGCTTGTAGGTTTTGCGTGATGGAATATTTTCATTTCCATTTGTATCTTCACATGATGAATCTGATTGACTATTGTTCCTTTGCACACCTAGGCAATTTTATGGCCGTGGTTTCCAAGTTGGCACATACGAACTGGCCTTTTCTTCTTCCTGTTGGTTATGGCTTTCTGGATATATACTTAGTCTCCTTTCTATGGTATCTATTTCTAGAGTTGGCGGGATTACATGTCTTCATCTCCATCCATATCCTCACAAGACTGATCCAGCCTATTGTTGTTCCTTTCCATACTTAGGCAATTTTATGGCCGCCGCTGTGGTGTGGGCACTTATGAACCCGACTGTTTATCGTTCTGTTATATACATATTGCACTCAAAACATCCGTGATCTACAATTTCACCGCGGGTTACTCATATACATTGACTTCATTCAACGTATCTGTTGCTTCTTTCGATCGCCAAAAACTTTGCGTCCTTCCATGATATACATCTTCAATTCAAAATTTGAGTGATCTACAATTCCACTGTGGACTCCTTCATCCTTTTCCCATTTTTTTCTTCCCATGTATTATGGGACTATAAAGTATGGACACGATATTTTATTGAGCATCTACGGATTGCGCATTCCATACCTAGACACATTTTGGATCGCAATTTCTCAGGGGGACGGGCTCAAAATTGGGCGTCCATTGTTTCATGCCCTGCAAATAGCACCCAGAATTTCGCGATATACAAATTGATGAGTAGACCTGCGGACAACCTAACTGAAAATTTCATTTCTATTGTTCTGTGTCCTCCAAACAACTCTCCTAGTTTCGTGATATATAAATTGACACACGGAGTCCAGGGCTAGCGGGGTGGAGATTGCCATTGTTTACAGATGGCAATCCCTGTCAAGTATCTAACAATATCTAATTTTTTTTTTCAATACTAAATTATCTCTCAATGGCGACAATTGGATAGAGAGGTACAAAACAGTCAACATCACACCCTCCCCAATATACAAATTCACTATTGGATTCCCACATCGTCCACTCTTCCTTGTTACAGATTATGCATTAAAATTTTTAGAGTGATACAATTTAAACCTCGGGGCCTGACGTCTTTTGCGGAGACTTTGTCAGCCTGTTTTGCATCCTCCTATTGTCAAGTTCATGAAATTTCCAACTCTTGGATACTATTTCGGGTTGGCATGAAGCTTCGTTCTACCATGGTTCAAAAATGTTTCAAAGTAGTCGTTGTTGCCTTCCATCTTCACTAACTTCCTCTCATTGCTAATATAGATTGGTTGTGCTATTACTAGTGAAAACTAAACACAATGGTATGAAATAGTTGGCATCTGACCCTTCATAATAGATAAATTGACTACCAGGTTCACATCTTCTACTCAAAATTTCTGTGATCTGCAATTCCACCATGAACTCCTTAGTCCTTTTTCCCTTTTCTTCTTCCCGTGTATTATGGCTCTCTGGTTATATACTTAGAGTCACCTTTCTATCATCACAAGTTCCAGTGTTGGTCGCCTGACATATCTTTATGTCCATATATATAATCAAACCATGAATCCGATCGACCATTGTTTCTTTCCATACCTAGCCAATTTTATGGCCACGGTTGCTAGGTTGGTGGTTTTGAACTCTGCATCTGTAACATCTCGCTCTAGCGCACCGAGAACACTTATTATTTGAGGACACTTGCTCGCAAGTGATCTGGACTTTTATGATGTTAGACCATTTATACTTCATTATGATGCGATTGACAGATGACATGATGTGTTACTATTTGATGTAGACATGTGCTATTGACTCAGTTTTATTGAGTGTGCAAGGTTTTGACCTTGAGGATGTAGAGGCATCGGTAGAACCCCCTTGGACTCCGGACTGAGTCAGGGAGTGTGCTTTTGGGTGATATGTTTTTTTTTTGTAGGTAAGAGAGAAAATTATATTAACTGCCTGCTATAACTGCAGTAGATTGTCAAAATACAAACATGTTCAGGGTTCACCAGCTGGACTGCCCCAACAGAGGGGAAACCAGTCCAGCCTCCGAGACCTAAACATAGATAGTATAAACCATGTCCAGACTAATCCTAAGCAAAGACCAGGAGATGGACTGTAAAAAACAAGCATAATATCTAAACACCTGGCGAGAAGGTTGGCCACATGGGAGGGAGGTCCCATGGCCATGGATCTTCTTCGATGTACGTGGGCTCGTAAGCTGGCTCGCCTGCATCGTCTCACGCTATTCCTTTATCCCGACTGCCGTGTTCAGTATTCTCCAGTGCCCTACTGACTGGTCGAGAGGCCGTGCTCGGTCCTGCATCTGGATTAGCCTCTGGTGCCGCCTTTGATATAGTCACAGTTGAGTCCCGAGCAAGATTTCCCTCCATGGAGGATAGAAGATGTACACAGATCGCCACCTTCGCATCAGTCGCTTGGAGGCGGTAGTTAAGATCTGCCATTTCTTGTCTCAGCTCAAAGACCAGGTCTTGCATGATGAGAAGACGGTCTCTGAGGTGCTGCTGATCTACAAGACTAGGGGAGAGCAGTGCCGCTCGATTGTGCGCACCGTGAGGAAGAGGGTCACCGCAAAATGGGATGCTTGGTGCATGGGCTTGGGACACAGTCAGGGGACCAAAAGACTGGCTTGGGAGGGAGGGTGATGGGCTGGTGGTTGTGGCAGCGAGATTTTTGACGGAGAGAAGATTGAGAGAGAGAGGATGACCATCCAGAAGACGTACCAGGAGGCGAGACCGAGGGCCGACGGGGCCTCCATGGAGAGCCCCGCTTCGGTCTGCCTCTCTGGCACGTCATTTCATGCGCAGAGGGGGTGGATGAGCAAACAAAAGACGTCCAACGAGGAAGAAGGGTGAGAGGACTGTCTGGTTTAAGCCTTGTCGCGAGGAGCCGAGCTAGGAACAGGCTAGAGCAAATGACATAGAAGGTGAGACAGGCCATTCTGGAAGCGTATGGAAGGAGCCTGTGTGAGTGTGGTGTAAATGTCATTTAACTCACCGTAGCAGCAATTAAGTTTCATGGAGGGTGGTGGTCTGCACCACGAGCCCATCACGTGCCATCGTGCTGTGTGGGCCTGTGTCAGCCGCCCCTCCTTGCCACGGAGGACGCCCTAACACCCCATCCGGGGGTAGATCTGCCAGTCCAGCCTTGCGAATGCATTGCTGAAGAATGGGGTGATCCGGGTCCTGGGCCGAGCTACAGTGGAGGTCTAGTCCTCTCCAGTCGGTGCCCAGGTTAGCTAAGTCATCCGCAACTTGGTTTGCTTTCCTCTTGATGTGTGAGGGGATAAGAACCCAGTTCGGATGCAGTAGTCCTGCGATGATCTGTAGGCCATGTGACAATCTCCAGCTGGGTGAGATTTTGTCCGGGTTTGCCCCATTTAAAATTTCGCTCAGCAAACCGATTATAACCTGGGAGTCCCCCTCAACAATGAGCTGTGGGAAGTCATTTTTAATAGCCAGTTGCAGTCCTTTGATGAGACCCCAGAGTTCTTCTACATTGTTCGTGGTGTGCCTAAGGGAACTCGCTCCTATGGCCAGAATGTGGCCATTGTGATAACGGAAGACCACTCCATATCCTGCAGCTCCAGGGTTTCCTTTGGAGGCTCCGTCAAAGTTGAGTTTGACGAAGTCTGCTGAGGGAGGAGTCCAATGTGAAGGCCGGCTGGAGGGCGAGGTTGGAGAGGAGAGAGGTGACGTCTGAGGAGAGGGGAGCGGCGTCCAGTACTGAAGGATTGGAAGCTCGGAGGCAGAGCAGGCTGTGTCTGTCGTGGACCATTTCCTGAGGTGAAGAGTTTCCACGATATTTCTATGAAACTGACTCCAGCAGTGATGCCAAGGGAGAGAGGTATTTTTGAAAATTCTTCGATTTCGCTCCTTCCATGTTTTCCAGAGGATGAAACCGAGAAGGAGTTGCATATTCTGTTGAGCATGGGGGAGAGGAAATCCTGATCTCTCCAATTCATAACCGTTTCAATGATGTTGTCCCTAAGGCGATCCGAGGTGCGCATAATGAGAGCTGCTTGATCCCATATTTGAGCAGTGTACTGGCAAGTATTAAGGAGATGGTTCATGTTTTCCTCTGCCTCTCCACAAAGTATGCAAACGGAGGGCCCATTTAAGCCCCTTTTCACGAGATTATCCCAGGTGAGAATGCTCGAGTGTGAGACCAGCCAAAGGAAGAGGGTGATTTTCGGCCAGTGCTTGAGATTCCAAATCTTTCCCCAAGCTTTCGAAGCTAGGGGTGGGTCTAATTGCATTTTGATATGATAAGCTTCATGTGTGCTGAAGGAGCCTTGTGGTCTGTAGCCCCAACGCAGAATGTCCTCATCCTCCCTTATGTGAATTTTCCGTTTCGTCAGCTCTTCATGCAAAGGTGTCAGATCTACCTATGAGTCGGGGTCAGGGTTCTCCCAATCCAGGTGCCAGCGGCGCCAAGTGTCCTCCATGGGGTTGTTCTGCCAATAGTTCGCTACTTTTGTTAGGCCCAGCCGGTTGGTTTGGGTGCAGATGTCATGGGCCCAGTCTTTGTTGAGAAGGGCTGGCCATTGTTGCCAGGAGTCCTGCCAGAAAAGGGCCTTTTCCCCATTCCCTACGTCCCAAAAGGCGTGCTGAGTTACCATCTATCTATTCTGCCTTTCCACTGTCCAGATTAAGGAGCCCGGGTTATCACCATTCCATCAGATGAGATTCTTTTCTGTCGTGCTGGGGGCATATTTCTTCCTCCATAGTCTGGCCCAAAGATCTGTTGGGTTTTTTAACCAGTGCCACCAGATTTTAGCGCTGAGAACTTTGTTCATTATGGCTGGATCCCTCAAACCCAGTCCTCCATGAGCTTTGGGCTTGCATAGTTTTTCCCAGCTGACGAGAGCAATCTTATTTTCTTTGTTGAGGCCTTGCCAAAGGAAGTTCCTCTGTAGGGTTTTAATAGTGGTGAGGACAAACTTTGGGGCAGCTAGCGCTGAAAAGGTATAAATCGGGAGGGCCTGAAGAACAACTTTGAGCAGGATGAGGCAGCTGGGCAGGTTTAAAGCTCTGAAGGTCCAGGAAGAGAGTTTTTTGGAGAAAGAGGACGGCAAAGGTTCCCAGGAGGAGTTTCGGAGGGCTTTGTCAATCAGGGGAATGCCGAGATATTTGGACGGAAGGGAGCTTGTTTGAAAGCCCAGGATGGCCGAGATGTGGCGTTGAACCTGGGGAAGCGTGTTGAAGAAGAAGATTTGGGATTTGTCTTTGTTGCAGTCCAGACCTGAGGCATCAGAGAAGGTTTGGAGTATTTCCTGGAGAGAGTTAGCTTCTCTTGCAGTAGGGCTGCCCATTAGGAGAGTGTCATCCACAAACTAGCTATGCAAGATAGGGGGAGAAATGTCGTGCAGAGGTAGCCCTGCCAGACGGTTGTTTTCTACAGCAGCGTGGATTGAGCGGCTGAGTCCTTCAGCCATGATGATGAAGAGGAAGGGAGACAAGGGATCTCCCTCTCTAATCCCTTTGGATGGGGAGAAGGGCCGCGAGGGCATGCCATTTACAAGAATAGAAAAGAAGGCAGTAGAGGTAAGGCTTAAAATCCAGGCTACCCAATCTTGATGGAATCCAAAAGCTAAAAGCATTTCTCGTATAAAATCCCAGCTTAGCTTATCAAAATCCTTAGAAAGGTCAAGTTTGAGAAGCATACCAGGGGTTTTTGTTTTCTGCAGAGAGTGGATTACCTCATGAGCCAGGATGATGCTGTCCAAGATTTGTCTGCCCTCGACGTAGCCTGATTGCTCCGGGAAGATGATTGCTGGTAAAATTGGCTTGAGCCTTCGGGCTATTACTTTGGTAAGGAACTTGTAGATGACATTACAAAGAGCTATGGGTCTGTAGTGTTTGGGCCGATGTGATTTTCCCTCTTTGGGAATTAAGGTGATGAAAGTGGCATTTAGAGCCTGGAGGACTTTTCCTGTGGCTCGAGAATCCTCCAAAAGTTCCCAGACCTTGGTTCTGATCATCTGCCAAAAGTAATGGAAGAAGTCACTGGTGAAGTCATACGGCCCTGGAGCCTTGTCCTTGGGGGTGTCCTGGAGCACTTGATCTACCTCTTCGATGCTGAAGGGCCTAAGTAGAGCTGCATTTTGCTCCTGGGTTACTAGGGCAGGCACATGCCTCGTGATCTTATGGATGGCATCGTGTCGGTCAGCGATGGGTTCAGTGAGCAGGTCATGAAAATGATCAATCAAGTGTGATTCCAGGTCAGCATGGGAATGGAAATTTTCCCCTTCGTCCGAAACAAGGTGTGTGATTCTGTTTGCATGCCTTCTTTGGATGGCAGTTCGGTGGAAGAACTTGGTGTTGCGTTCCCCTTCCTTGAGCCATTGAATTCGGGATTTCTCCTTCCACAATATCTCTTCTTGCCTTTTCCGATCTTCAAGCTGCTTGTGCACAGTGAAGTCCTGGGTTTTGAGCTCCTCCGTTAGCCCCTGTTCTCTAATTTGGCTCTGTATCTCCTTCATTTTCTCTGATAGCTGTATCTGAGAGTCAAAAATGTTGCCGAAGGTGTGCTTGTTCCAGAGTTTAAGCGTGTGCTTAAGGTTTTTCAATTTCTGTTGGAATCTGTACATTTTGGATCCATAGGGGATCTCTGCCTCTCGCCACCAATCTTGGATATTGGCTTGGAAATCCGGGCGATCAAGCCAGAACTTTTCAAATATGAAGGGTTTCTTTCCCGGAGTGGCAGGGATGTCCACCCAAAGTTGGATGGGCCAATGATCCGATCCCGGGAGATTCAATATGGTGGATTCCATTGCCATGCCATCCATCATAAGGGGCTCCGATATGAGGAATTGGTCTAATTTGCATGCAATTTGGTGCATTCCCATGCACCTGTTGGACCAGGTATGAATGTTGTTGCTGGTCTTGAGGTCGATCAGATGCAAATCATCTATTAGTTGGTTGAAGTCGTAGGAATCTTGATCCAGCCGTCTAGATCCTCCTTTCTTCTCCTTAAGGCTGCGGATGATGTTAAAGTCTCCCCCAACAATCCATCTATTGTGCTGTGTGAGGCTGGCTAAGTAACTTAGACTCCTCAGGAAAGCTTGTTTGTCCCTTGGCGTAGCTGGTCCATAAACATTAGTGATATGCCCAGGCCTATTTGATCCAATGAGTCGATACTCGGCAGTGATGGCCCATCTAGTGGCGTGAAGATTCTCCATTAGTACAACCTTGGTATTCCAGAGGATGTCCAATCCTCCAGCAGTTCCATTGGCATCAGTCGAGACTGCCCCCCCTGCTTCCAACAATGGGGAAGTAGCCGATCGATATCTTCTGCGGTACTTTTTGTTTCCTGTAGTAATACCACATCTGGTGTTTCTGCCATAATCGGTTCTCGTAGCAATTTTTGCTTGCTACGTCCATTAAGGGATATGATATTCCAGGATATGATCTTCATGACGACGATGGGGGGGGGAGGGAAGGGAAACTATCCGAGATCAGATTAATCTTCCCCGAGTTCACCATGAAGCTGCCTATTTCCTGTATGAGCTTGTTTGTAGATTTCCTGCCTCGTTTCTTTTCGTCTTTTTGAGCTTTACTTGGAGTTTTTGCCTGATTACCCTGGATGCCTAGGGCCTTGTTAGCTCGGGCTGAAGATCCTGCGGATGAATTGAGGAATATTTTGTGCACTTTCCTCAGTTGATCCTTAGGTATGGTGTAAAGTTTTTGGTGCCTATAAGCGTGCTCAAGGTGATCCAGGTCCACCCCAGCAAGGTCCTGCTCCTCTAGCTCCATTTCCTCGTCCCCATCTTCATTCTCTTGCATTTCTGGTGGTATATGAGCTGAGCCCGTGGGAAAAGGGTTCGAGTCCTTTTGTTTTGAAGGTTGTTCGACCCCTTGGGTTATGGATTGGGGGGCATTGTTCAAGGGTGGTGTATTCAGGGTTACTGGGGTAGTGGGATTTTCTGGCTGATTTTGTAAAATGGCATACTTATTGCTTGTGGGTGGATCGTTACTTACCTGGGCTAGTTGCCTTCGTCCCCCCTGTCGTTTTCTCCCTGTGTACTGAGAACACTTATTATTTGAGGACACTTGCTCGCAAGTGATATGGACTTTTATGATGTTAGACCATTTATACTTGATTATGATGCGATTGACAGATGACATGATGTGTTACTATTTGATGTAGGCAGGTGCTATTGACTCAGTTTTATTGAGTGTGCAGGGTTTTGACCTTGAGGATGCAGAGGCATCGGTAGAACCCCCTTGGACTCCGGACTGAGTCAGGGAGTGTGCTTTTGGGTGATATGTTTACTATGATGTTTCATTCGATTTGATGATTTGTTGCTGACATTTCTGACATGATTATTGTTGATGCAGGCTGATGATAGCTTGCCGACCAGACTCACATATGGAGTAAAGGGGCCACACACGATTTGCAGAGAGGTTGAGGGAGAGGGGTGGACAGCAGCCCTGCCACCGCCTGCTAGCACTCCCACCGTGGCTCGAACTGTAGGTTAACGATTACCTAGTTCGAGAGGATCCACGATGCCGTGAGGGCGGACTGCGACAATCGCTCACGATGATTCTAAGGGGCACACAATAAGGTGAGGGCCTTATTCCTTAGAACCCTTAGTCTCCTACAAGTTCACCTGGCGGAGTGTTGACTCCAGGGGTTAGAGAGGTCTACCAATCAGTCCAGTTGGCGGGTGGCACCCTTGGAGCACATGGTGCATCCTGAAGGGCACGTCGCACAAAAGAAAATCAGTTGGCGAGTGGCACCCTTGGAGCACATGGTGCATCTTGAAGGGCACGTTGCCCAAAAGAAATTCCAGAGGCGAGTGGCACCCTTGGAGCACGTGGTGCGTCCTGAAGGGCATGTCACAATAATGTGGTTGAAGGAGTCAACCTAATTATCACTAAGTGATCAGCACCTGAATAAAACCTTAAGCAATTCCCCTAACCAATCGTCGCCTAGCTCAAGAACTAAGCCCTAAGCCTAAGACTTTTCTAGAAAAAGGGGGGGGAATTTAGTGCGACCTTAACAAATGAAAATTTCAAAAAAAAAAAAAAAA
>ML828892.1:11233-33335 GCA_009831015.1 Picea engelmannii
AGTTTTGGTCCATGTCATGTTTCGCTGTTGTGCCTCAGTGTTCAAGGGAAGTATCCGCCTCAAGAATCAACCATCCCAAATATCTTGTCTCACAACCCGTGTCAGTCCATGTTCTTTTGATCTACCAATTACACCTCTATGTCTGTTTCATGTCGTTGATGGGGGATACATCAAGGCCCTCCCTCGACGAGTCTATTCCTATCAACTCCAACACATTATCCAGGAATTAGGCTTAGAAACTAATTAGTACTTTGGGACCTGCATGCCTCAATGGCAGGCCTCCTCACATTCGACAGTAGGTTTACACCATTGACCTCTGATCGAATGATTCCACGAATGTTCGACCTCAGCTCATCTATTCACATTCACTAGAATGTACTAGGGTACCTTGGGAATCATTGACATTAATGGTGATCTCCCTCGCACTTGTTAACGGTTTACACCATTGACCGGTAATCAAGTGGTTTCTGCCATGTTCGACATCAGGACATCTATTCACATGGTCATATTCGTACCATATTGGGATTTGTAAGAAGACCCTGGGTTGAGTAAATCACCTTGATATATGTCTCGCCCAGGTTGCGAAGGAATTCTGGACTAAGAACACATACATTGTTACATAGATCCACTTTGTATTGGTCATGGCTATGTCTTGTCATCTCGTAGATCCACTGTGTATTTTTCGTGGCTACAATCAGTCTTAGTCATCAAAGTATAGATCCACATTGTATCTTCGGTGGCTATACCCTTTTATCAATACAATTATGGATCCACAGTGTATACTATCGCGGCCATATCTCAAATCTTGATCATCCAAGCATAGGTATGCCTGCCTTGGGTTTTGAAACATGTCATGATAATTGTTGGATGTTTGTGTGCAGCTTTCGTTAGGTTCTCCGAGTCTATACCCTTGCTTGAGCATCTACAAAGTATTTCAGTTATCAGTTGGCATCTTCTAACTTCATACTTTGGGGGGCATTCTGTTACACGTCAAAATTGCTCAGATGGATAAGTGTCGCATTGTCCCTATCAATTGTCGTAAGTGTCGCATTGTCCCTCTCAATTGTCGTAAGTGTCGCATCAACTTTTGCAAGTGTCGCAAGTTGGTCACTAGTGTCGCAAATGATGTTCGGACATACTGCCATGTCAACGACACTAAGGAAGCACTTATAGCATCTCACATGATTGATTTGAAGGAGGAGAACTGGTTTACTGAAGTCAAAAACCTTTTGCCACCTGAAAGCACCCCAAAAAACTGAGTTTTGGAGAGGAGCGCTCCCCCTTACACTATCTCGGAGCGCCGACGCTCCCCAATACACTGTCAGGGAGCGTTATAACGCCCCCCTGGCCCTTTTAAGGGAGCGTTATAGATTTTGAGAGCGCTGGCGCCCCCTAAAGCCTACCGGGGAGCGATACAATGCTCTGATGGCCCTTTTAAAGGAGAGCTACCTATTCTGGGCGGTTGTTAAGCTATTGAGATGAATGGGGGAAGCATCTTTTCATTCTTGGAAGGCAGTTGGATTCAAATCCCTAGTCCAGCCATGGTCCTAGGGCAGATCCTCAACTGAAGGAGGAAAATCCTCACCTTCCCCAAGGATATCTCAAGATTGTTGAGCCTCTCCAAGGCTATATAAACAAGATTTCTAATGGTGAATGGGGGACTGCAAGTAGAGAATGATACCAAACCTATGATCTCATAGGTGAGGATTGGAAAGAGAGGAATTGAATAGGTGAAACTTATGATCTTGGAGGAAACTTACAGTCAGCCGAAAGAGATTGATCAGTGAAGCTGCTGTTATCCAGGTCTTGGATCTTTTAGGCAAGGGTTAGACGAAGAGGACTTGACGAAGCTGTCACATTCGCATCTACGATTGTAAGAACTGCTGTCGTTATTCTCATTAATATGACACGGTTGGCCTATTTCTTTCTAGTTTGTGTCTGATGTTACATGAACTTATCATTTAATGGTAGATTTGTTTTCAAACTAATATCAATAGAGTAGGAAGTAGTTGTATCTTTCTTTGTCCGTAGAACTCAGCGAGGAGCAAAGGATTGGAGCACAACTCGGAGTGTGTAGGGACAAACGTCGATAACAGGTACTTCTATCATCCTTCCTTCTCATGTGTTAGTTTAGATAGATTCGAAATAAATTCAGTGTCCACGTTAAGCATTTTTCTGTCTAGGGTTAAGGTCAAGCTCAAGAGGTCGATCTACTTGTCCGCAGGCAGATTTTCCTACAACAGAAACTGAGGTCGATCTACTTGTCCGCAGGCAGATTTTCCTACAACAAAAGCGTTGGGAAGAATTCTTGCCTCTAGTAGAGTTCGCTTACAACAACAGTTACCAAAGCACCATTAAAATGGTGCCTTTCTAGTTTCTTTACGAGCAACCATGTTGGATTCCCTTGAGTTGGGATCGGCTTGAGGATAGGGTCCCGGTGGGACCAGAAGCGATCCAAGAAATGGAAGAGCAAATGAAAACCATAAGAAAAAGGATTAAAGAAGTGCAGGATCGACAAAAGAGTTATGCCGATGCGCACTGAGTCGACCGTAGTTACGAGGTCGGCGATCGAGTCTTCTTGCAGGTTAAACCGCATAAGAGTTCGATCAAGTTTGGAAAGGGAGCTAAAATCTCTCCTAGGTTCGAGGGACCTTTAGAGATTGTGGAGAGAAAGGGGCCCATGGCCTATTGACTAGCCTTGCCTGATTCTTTGAGGCATATGCACGATGTTTTTCATGTATCTGTTTTGAGACATTATATTAGTGATCCTACACATGTGATTGACATGAGTTCCTTGTAGGACTCGGATGAGGGAGCTCTCACGGCCAAGCCGGTCTGCATCTTATATCATTGCATTCGATAGTTATGACGTCGAACAGTAGATCAGGTCAAGGTCCAGTGGGACAATTATAGTCCACACTTGGCGACCTGGGAGGATGCATATGATATGCGCCAACAGTTTCCATTTTTGTTTGATAGATAGACTTATGATACTGTGATACACTTATTTTGGCATTTATACTATGAAACTTCGAGACGAAGTTTAGACAAAGAGGGGGTGTATGTAACATCCTGCTCTGGCGCACTGAGAAAACTTATTCTTTGAGGACACTTGCTCGCAAGTGATCCAGACTATTATGATATTAAAACATTTTTCCTTGATTATGATGTGTTATGGTAGATGACATGATGTTTTACTTCTTTGACATAGACAGGTACTATTGACTTGGTTTTACTAAGTGTGAAGGGTTTTGGACCTTGAGGATGCAGAGGTATCGACAAAACCCATTGGACTCCGGATCGAGTCAGGGAGTGTGCTATTGGGGTTTGATTATTTACTGTGATTTTAGTACATTTGATTAGATGATCTGATGTGGACATGTTCTGAAACGATTGTTGATGATGCAGGCTCACGATAGCTTGCCTACTAGACTCACATATGGAGTAAAGGGGCCACAGATGAATACCAAAGAGGTTGAGGGAGAGGTGTGGACAGCAGCCCTGCCACAACCTACTAGCACTCCTCCCATGGCTCGAAATATAGGTTAACGATTACCTAGTTCAAGAGGACCCACGATGCCATGAGGAAAACTGCGACAGTCGCTCACGATGATTCTAAGGGGTGCGCAATAAGGTGGGGGACTTATTTCTTAGAAGCCCTTAGTCTCCCACAAGTTAACCTGGCAGAGTGTTGACTCCAGGGGTTATTGATGTCTACCAATCAGTCAAGAGGCGAGTGGCACCCTTGGAGCACGTGGTGTGTCCTGAAGGGCATGTCGCATAAAAGAAACACAAGAGGCGAGTGGCACCCTTGGAGCACGTAGTGCATCCTGAAGGGAACGTCACGCAAAGGAACAAATTAGGCGAGTGGCAACCTTGGAGCACCTAGTATGTCCTGAAGGGCACGTCGCATTGATGATGATAGAGGGAGGAACCTAGATGGCCCTAAGACAGACAACACATTAAGAAATTTTAAAACAACTTCCCTAATTAAATGTCACCTAGTTCAGAATCTAAGTCCTAAGTCTAAAACTTTGCTAGGGGTAAAATTTTGTCTACCCTTAAGAAAATCTCTCTCCAAAAAAAAATAAAAAATGATAAAGTTTAAAATAAAAACCACTTAAGTAATAATTGTGGACTTCATAAATTTTGGGTAAAATGAAGAGAGTAAGAACTTAAATAAAATCTGTGATATGAAATGTAAAGAAGAAATTAATTATTTAACTTGTGAAAGTGTAAAAAGATACTAAATTAATAATAAAAGTAAAAAGAGGATAATTTGCACAACTATCTTTTCTAGCTCAAATAAAAAGAAAAAAGAAGAAGAAAGGAATGAAGGAAATGTAAAAATTAGGAATTTAGGAAAAGGAGGTAACCTAAAGAGGGAAAGAGGGAACTCATGGTAAAAATCAAGAAACTAACTTAGGAAAGATTCGACATTTAAAGAAACTTCTAATTTTGAACTAATTTAGCAATTTCTTTTAGGGAAAGCTTGTAAAACTTGTAAGGGAATCTAGGGACACCTAGGAGTAAATTTTGGAGTAACTCTAGGTGGGTGAGGGAAATGAGACAATTATTAATTTAAAGAAAATAATTATTGGAGGAAAGTGGGGGATGGATGACACTTGTATGAAGAAGAATTATTAGAAGATTTTTATTAAAACTTAAATTAAATGAGATTTAGGGAAAGTTGGGAAGTTCTAAAACTCTATAAAAGAGAGGAAGGAGGAGGAAGTAGGGGATCGACTGTTAGTGTAACATTACGCTAACGGATTTGTGACTTGACTGATTACTTGTGGGGAGTTGGGATTTCCAAGCTTGGATAGGAGTGGTAGCTCAGCCTTGCGAGGCGAGCTGGGACCTAGACGTACCATCTAGATATTGTGTGGCTCCTTTGCGTCTCAGGGGGATAAGGGGGAAGCAGAGTACCCATAGCGTTCGCTGGGAGGTACCGGTGTAGTCTCGACAGTCGGCGATCAGGATTTGCATGGAGCCCACGGACGACACTCGGAGCAGGAAAACAAACAAAGGTACGCCCTTCGGTTGAATGATAGACTATGTAGGATGTATTACTTAGATCTGTAGGTGTATTATTAGTGGTGGTAAATGGTTTCTTTGTGCAGGGAACCCGTCCCTCTAACCTGCTCGATTTTGGATTAAATTTATATGCCAAACAATCTCCAAAATTTTTGTGTCTAAAAATTCTTATGACTGAAATTATATGTCTAAATTTTAAGACTGATTTTTTACATGTCTGAATCGATTTCTAGAATTTTAGATTTATATTTCTAAATCGGAATTAACATATCTGAGTCAATGAGTTTACATGTCTGCTTCAATTCCTGAGGTTATATGCTGAATTTTGACTAAATCTACATGTATGTAATGGCTTAAGGGTCCGATTCGACTGCTGTGCACTTTATGTTCAAAATTTGTGCAGTGAAATTTTATGTAATGAAGTTTTTGTTTAGAAATTTGTAATGAACTTTATGAAATGAAATTTTATGCTTTAAAATTTACGTAGTGTAGTTTTATATTTAGAATTGGCAATAATTCCCTTTGGTTAAAAGTTACTTGGCTGATCTGGATTGAAATTACCTGTCTGAAATTACTATCATGCTTAGAATTTATATGTCTAACGCATCACTATCTGATTGACTGAAACACATTATTGATTTTGAACACAGAGCTCTATCCAGCCCCTTCCTTTTTACCCGTAGTTCGGTCTTTAAACTAATTGTGGAGCCTTAGCGTCCTTAATCAAATCACACTCTTAATCAATTGTTCTATGCAGACTTGGTGGTTGCCTTTAATAAATCACGCCTGTTCACCTCACTGTTGGAACAAAATCTATCTTTGACCACTAAATTTTAATGGGTTTTAGATTTACATTGCTGAAAACTTAACCGTGGATCTCAGACTATACCCTTCTTCTCTTGATTGTGATAGCAATGACATTCCTGACAACGAACTCATGCAACGCTTTTAGAATTTGCTTGTGCCTTTTCGAATTTTAAATTACTTCTGAAGATGCGTCCTGGCAATCTTCACCGGGGTATTTTCCTTCAGGTGATTCTAGTTAGCGATTCAGCCAATTCTGACCTGTGCACTCTAAGGCGTTTGGACATGCATCATTTTGCATGTATTGGGATGCAGTGCATATTCCTTACCCATAGTTAAATGAATCTGCATGCTATCTTTTGTTGGGCTGTAACTCTTTTTTGTTTGGCTCGACCAGACACCAATTAAAGCTCATATCTTCACCTCTGCAACCTTTAATTTCGCACCTCTGTCTTTACTGTTGCATCCTCCCCCTCGAATGCTTTAACCTTACTCAGATTGTAGAAACCTTTGACAGTGCACATGCACCTCACCTTCTATGGGATTTGGAACAGACATGCTGCCCTTCATTTGTTATATGGGTGTCTCCACGCGTCCAGGATAAAGTTGCCATCTATTGGTTGCCATTCTTATTCTGGATTTTTGATACTTGCCGAGTGAGTCAGTAGCCATTTTGTTAGCTGCCAATTGAGTTCGTGAAGTCTAGCATGGGATTTTTAAAAGTTGCCCTTAATTATAGCGAGCACTCATAACCGTTAGGTTCTTGCTACCGATTGTTTTTATTCTTTTAATTGGCTTAGGGTTGGGCTGTTAAAATTTAATGTTAATGTTGTATTATAGTAATTTTAATGAAGTATGTTGTTATTATTAATGATAACGTTTAGGGTAAGGTTAAATTCAAGGTTAGTAATGTTTTATGGTAATGTCAATGTCATGCAATGTTTAATGACATTGCTAATATTATGGTAATGTTAATATAGATATTTTTTTTTTTGGAGTAATGTGGAAACGTAATAACTTCCCTATGAATGGATATTTTTCTTGTTTCAATTGATTTAATAATTTTTGGAGATTAATCAACATTTGTGTGTAGCGTCAAATAACTTGAGAGATGCCCTTTTTCCTTAGTTATAGCCCCATTTCCAGAGTTCGTTATTTCATATACAAAAAGGAGGTATTGTAAATTATAAATCTTTAGCGACTCATTTTCATTTTAATCCATGTGTGTCTGAGTTATGTTTATGTGATCCCTTTGCCGCTAGAGAAAGAAGAGGGGGGGAAACAAGAGGAATTTGGGTAAGATTGTCAAGAGGTACACAATATAATCCTTGGGATATTGTTATATGTACATATGTAATTACTGGATATTGATGTTAAACTCGAACACCTAAAACACATAATAATATGGTAGGTCAATTTGATTTAGATAGTGCTCTGTTGATACTGTAATTCAAAATTGCGCTTATGATTGTTTTAAGGCTAAATTTAGATTGCACCTTATTGATAAATTGCTTTTAGAGATGTTATGATGGGCTTGTTACAACGGTTTATGTTGGGGATAAAAGTACTTTTTAAGATCTTCTTAATTATTGCCATATTTTTTGTTAATGATAGTGTTAATTTTATAACTATTGTGTCAAATGATTTTATAATATTGCGCTAATTATTGATTATAATTATGGCGTGGTTGCGTTAATTGTTGGTTCATAATTATCGATCATTGATTTATAAATTCAAATTATTGAATTAATGTTATTGTGGATTTTTAATGATTGCGTTGAACGATCTTAGAATATTGCGTTAATTTTGATTTAGGATTGTAGACTAAATGTTAGTTACTGCGTTAAATGATAATTTGTAACTATACATTATTTTTATGATTATAACTAATGATTAATTATATTGTTAAATGTTAAATCAAGTCAAGGTTCGGGCTTGCACATTAAGGTCCTTCAATGTTGAATTAGAGGGTACCTTGATGACAAATTATGATCTAAATTTGCACGATGGAATGGCCTTAAGACTAATGTAGATTGTAGTCCCTTGTTTAATTTAATGTTGTACTGGGTCGTAAACTTTTGTGTGCTTGGTCTACTTGCATTGGGTGGGATGTAGATGCCTCCATGTTCCTTAGAACAGTCGCCATCCCTAAGACCTTAAATGGTTAAAATTTATGGGAACCTGGGCTTGAGCGTTGCTTATGTGTCTTGGAGGTCCTAACCATTGCAGGGTAGGACGGATGGGTAGTCAGTCTTATTATTTGTTCGGTTGATTGTTGTTCATTGCTGACAGATGTTGATGTGCGTCTTAGATCTTTGTGTTGATATCGCAGTGGCATGCATCATGATTCTTTGTCATGTGGTGACGCAGAGTATAATGTCTTGTTCCCTTGCACACACACACACACACACACAAATAAAAATTGCACTTGTTATAAGAGGATTGTCGTCGTATCGAGGAGGATCGTTACAATTCTTTAGTAGTTAATAATCCCCTCTATCAGTTGGTTTATACCGTCAAACCTTATTTGATCATACTTATCTAATATTAGAAAATACAAAAAGAGAAACGTTTAACCTGAAGGAGGAACTTTCATAGAAAGATACCATGTCAATCACTAAGTAAAGCCCATCGATAAATTGGCTAGATCGAAAGATCTAGAGAACCATTCCACCCATCAAACATTGTAGAGTCTAATTGGGCCTCTAATGCGGGTTTGGTTCCTACTGTTGAGTCAAAGGATCTTGAACCCCTCAACAAAAATAGCACTAGAAGGAGGGAATGAATGAATGAATGGCTAACAACATTTTTGTAATATATTTCACATAGCCTACAGATTCAAAACAACCCACATGCATGGCTAGACATTCTCAAGAAATCCTACATACAGAGAATACTCTTGAAATGAGTAACTCACCTTAGTACGAGGAAGTTGAACACCTATTCCCTGAAATACCTTACACTCTCCCCCATGAGGAGTTGAACTAGTTCAGAAGAATCACAAGAGATTACGCCTGAAAAATTGGATCGTTACCCTTAGCTTTGTTACTTCTTCGTAGAAAACAAGTAAGAAGACTAGTTGTTCACACAGTATAGACCTGATATATTTTCCCCTCACTGATATCAAACAACCCCTTAATCTGATCCTTGAAACACCAGCTAGTAACTACTCTGAACCCGACGATTTAGAATCTAACGAGGAAGGGTCTAACTTGGATCGCTCAGCTTCAGAATCAGATGACATGGGGGATAATAATGAAAACAATGAATAAAGGGGAAATCAACCTCAATATAATCAACCATGGTTGGCCAAAGATGCTCTGGTAATCCCAGGATGGGTACATAACCTACCCCAACATCCAGAAAAATTAGTTCCCAAATTTGACCTTGAAACCTCCAGATTGCCTGAAGACCATATTAAAAAGTTCATACTAGCTATAAGACTGATGAACGTAAAACATGAGGATGTACTGTGTAAGATTTTTCCCTATACTTTAGAGAATCTAGCCTTGACTTGGTATTTTAACTTGCTTATCGGATCCATAACTAGTTGGAGAAAGTTTCAAAAGGATTTATTAGACAAATTTTCAGAAGAAACCACCATAGGAGATTTAATGGCTGAACTGTTCACCACCACCATGAGTTCAAAACAAAAGGTTAAATATTTCAATCAACAGTTTACCACTATCCTGAACAAATTTCAACCCGAAGCTAACTTACTCAGGAGTTGCAGATTGAGGTATATGTTAATTCTCTCCCTGCTTCCATTTTCATGTTTGTGAAAAGGGCTTCCAAACATACCCTAGATGAAAATTTCTAGGAATCCAAAATGATCGAATTCCAAATGAAGGGATGAAAAGAGGGCCAGGTCTCACTAGTTAAGAAGGAAGTTCAAACTCCACCTAGGAGAGGACTTTTGTTGACTAGACCCCTAGGAAAAATAATAGAACAAGGTCCCGAGAAAGGAGGTGGGGACATAAAATACCTACAATGGATGATAAAGAAACTTTTGAATGAAATCGTAGACATAAAAATAAGTCTCGGGGAAGGAAACCAAGGTCAAAGGCCTTACAAACCTTTTTTTAAAAGAAACTCGCCTTTCAAAGAAATTGAACCTCCCCCAAGCAAATTAAACATTGACTTGGGTAATATAGCATTCTACTCTTTTTGTACATACCATCAAGAGAAACATTATGAAAGAGACTGTCCCCAATGGGTGCACACTATGAATTTAATGGCCAATCGGTTTCTAGACGAATTTTATCTTACCAAACAATCAAGTGGCTCAGCAGTGGATATCGCCGTTAAGGAAGAAGTTGAGCCGTCGGAAGAAACAACCATGTTTTTGTGGGATCCTGACTTGTTTATGCCTCTTGATGATGTATTTAAGGTCCAGGAACCACCCGCTAAGGTTTTGGTAGTAAAAACATGAAGTAAATGTCAACCGGTCCCAAATGATCCCACCACTGTTCAATCCTCAAGAGGGAAACAAATAGTCGATCACTTGAAAGCAATGTGTTTCTTCGAAAGAAATCCTATAAACATACACACACAGGAAGCACCTAATATGGAATACAACATAGTAGAATATTTAAATAAGTTGAAGTTTAATGTGTTGGTCATGGACATGTGCACGATTCCCCAACAAAAGGATTTTTTGTTACAGGACTTTTAGTCAATAGAAGCCCCTATAACGAGAACTGACCTAGGTGAGGTCCCATCTCCCACAGATTTAAAAAATAAACCAAATGTGAATTCTTTCTCTTTATACAAAAGACGAAATCATTTTTGTCCCACCTTTCCTTTTAACGTTTGAAGTCTTCAAAAAAAACCTACATAATTTCTTATTCGATTGAGGGGCATCCTCCAATGTCATGCCATTGTCAATTTGCAAGAATTTGAACGCAATCCCTCTCAAAAGTGACAAACAAGTTATACAAATAGACATGACTCATGTAAAAGTTATTGGGGAACTTAAATATGTCATGATCAGAATGGCTACACACCCGAAATTTGTTCAAGTAATTGACATAATTGTAATAGATACCCCAGAGGCTTATGGACTACTACTTAGTCGATATTGGTCTGAGAAATTGAATGGATACTTTAGTAAGGACTAGTATCACCTCTGGTTTCCATTAAAGGGACATACACACATGATTAGTATTGATAGGTAAATATATCTCAAACATACTATCACCAATATAGAAGCCTTCAACGAACCCTCATCGACAAATTTTCCCGTGCTAGGAAACTGCTCCTGCAATTCCGATTTCAACAATTTCTCCCCTCTCTCGTCTGATGTACCTCTCTCTCAAAACTATGAAATGACTTTTCAAGTGAATCTACTGGAAACTATAGAAGAAAGAATCTCATGTCATGAGCCTCTGTTGGGAACAACATATAAGGAATATGAAGATGAGAAAATAAATATGCCTGAAGAAGTTGCTAATTTTTTCTCACAAGTTTGGACATTGTATTTTGATGGGTGTAAATCACAAGAAGGGTTGGGAGCAGAATGTATTCTCATTGACCCAAAGGGGAAGAAAAATTTCCTATCCTGTAGACTAGAATTTGAATGCACCAATAACATTGTTGAGTATGAAGCTCTAGTTCATGGACTAAAAAAAAATCCATAGACTTAAACATTAAAGAAATGAAAGTTTTTGGGGACTCTGAAATTATCGTTAAGCAAGTGAAGAATACTATCCATGGAAATTCATCCCACTTGAGAACCAACAAGAGGTGCAGAGACTAATAGAACATTTTGAGGCCTTTGATTTTACTATTGTTCCCAGAACAAAGAATACTCTTTCTAATTCCCTAACCATTGTAGCCTCAAGGTTAGCCCCTTTAGAATACTATGAAGCCTCCAGGTTTACTATGGAGCTACTCTACAAACCATCAGTACCCAACAATATTTCTGATTGGAGGGTTTTTGAAGGAGATGAACAGATTGTATATTTTATAAATTATCAAGAGAATTTTAAATATTTGGCTATCGATGATGAGGTATTCCAAGAGAAACTGGTAGAAACTGATTTCCATGAACAGAAGAAAGAAACATATAACTCTAATAATAAACCAATGTTTCACACGATACCGAAAGGGGTAGCCAATTTGGAGAACCTTTTCGACCCGAGGGAAAGATTTAAAGGGTCAAATAATACAAAAAACAAGGAGTTCATGTACTATATACGAGACCATAAACCTAGGAACCACAGAAAACCATAAGAATGCCAATCTAGGTAACACAATGTCTAAAGAAGACCGGGAATCGTATCTCAAAATTTTTAGATAATATCAAGATGTGTTTGCATGGTCCTACCGAGAATTGACAACTTATGACACTCACATTATCCAACACACAATTCCGTTAAAATATGGAGTAAAACCCTTCCAACAAAATCTCAAGAAGTACCATCCATATCTAGAAATCTTGATGTATCAAGAGCTAAAGAAATTGTTATATGCTAAGATTATCTTTCAGGTTAGACACTCTTCCTAGGTAGCCAATTTGGTTCTTGTCAAGAAAAAGTCTGAAGAGATATGCCTGTGTGTAGATTTCAAAAACCTTAAAAGAGCATCAAAAAAGGATAACTACCCAGTCCCACCCATGGAACAACTCTTGCAGACCGTGTCTGGCTCTGAAATATTTTCCCTTCTGGATGGTTTATCAGGTTATAAACATGTCCTAGTTTAAGAGGAAGACCGATTGAAGACTACCTTCTGAACGAAGTGGGGAAATTTTTCTTATAAATGCATGCCCTTTGGGTTCATTAATGTAGGGGAAACTGTTCAAAGCGACATGGACATATCTTTTCATCGATTGATTAACAAATTTGTGGTAGTATTTTTGGAAGACATGACTATTTATTCAAAGAGCAGAGAAGACCACATCCAACATCTAACCCAGATTTTTGAAAGATGTAGGAAATATGGAATATCTTTAAACCCTAAGAAAACTATCTTTGGTGTTGAGGAAGGGAAACTACTAGGTTTGTATAAACCTCAAATGAAAAAAGGCAATATCTAAGCTTCCCTTTCCCCATAAAAAAAGGGCTATTGAATCCTTCTTTGGGAAAATTAACTTTGTGAGGAAGTTCACGCCCGATTTCACTGAAACTGTCAAACCCTTACAAAAAATGATTCGCAAGGATGCAGAGTTTAAGTGGGATGACGAGATAAAAGATTCCTTCAACAATATCAAGATTGCAATATCTCAAGCTCCGGTGTTGCGAAGTCTTGACTTCAGTAAAGATATTTTTCTCTATACTTCCGCCTCTAACTAGTCCTTAGCTACAATATTGACCCAAAAGGATGATGACAACAATGAGGCACCAATATCATTTATGAGAACTAATCTCCAAGGATCCAAATTGAACTACCCTGCTATAGACAAACATGCTTATGCGGTATACATAGCAGTAAAACATTTCAGATCTTACATCCTAAAAAGTCACACCAAAGTCATCGTGCCTCATGCCACAGTCTAATTCTTGTTCACTCAACAAGAGATGGGAGAGAGAAGAGAAAATTGGATGGAAGTTTTCCAAGAATTTGATCTAGATATAAAATCTACCAAATTAATTAAGGGACAAGGATTGTGTAAACTAGTCGCAGAAGCCCAATATCTAATAAATGAAGACCCCGGGTGGGAGAATGAATTAGAATTATGGTGCAGTGAATATTTATACATTCCCCCAGGGAAAGAATCTTGGTATGGAAAATTTATTCACCTCCTATATCATGGGAATTTCCCAAAAAACCTAATCCATAAGGAAAGGAGAGCTCTTAAATCTACGCAATATCACCTTGTAAATTCAATACTTTTCCTCATAAATTATGATGGAGTTTTCTTGAGATGTATCAAACAAGAAGATGAAAAAAAGGTTCTGAGAGAGATCCATGATGGTCCTGCAGGTGGACACTTTGGAGGAGATACCACAACTCACAAAATATTAATATCTAATTATTACTGGCCTACTCTATTTAGGGACGCTCATACATATGCTAGAAACTGCAAATCTTGTCAAATGAGCACTGGTATAGAAAAGAGGGAAGTTGTATGACTCCAACCGATGACCATATGCAGAAATTTCGATCAATGGGGGTTAGACGTCATAGGGAATATTACTCCAAATTCTTTAAAAGAACATAAATATATACTGACTGCTATAGATTATTTCACAAAATCGGTAGAGGTCATCCCTTTGACTTACGTGAATAAAAAGGTTGTAATACAATTCATAGAACAATAGATGATCACAAAGTTTGGGATGAATTCCATTCTCTTTTTTGACAATGCTACCTACTTTTCTTCTACTCTATTAACATAGTTCGCTCTGGATAAAGGAATCATAATAAGATACTCTAGAAACTACTACCCACAAGGAAATGGGGTGGCATAATCAACTAATAAAAATCTAGTGAGGATCTTGAAGAAAATAGTCGAAGACAATCAGAGGAATTGGCATAGCTTGCTTCATAATGCCTTATGGGAATATAGAGTAACACCCAAGGAAGCTATAGGGAACTCTCCATACTTTCTGGTATACGGAAAAGAATCCATTCTCCCAAATGGGTTGTATCTTCCATCACTTCAGCTTTCTGGGGCTTGAAGAGGAAATCCATCATCAATTATTCAACAAAGAATTGATACCCTCCTCATGCTTGAAGAGGAAAGGGAGAAAGAAAAATATAAGATCATCGCTCGTCAATAGAAAGTTAAAATATGGTTTGACAAGCATAAGGCCAAGGTGAAGAGTTTTGAAGTGGGAGACTTAGTCCTGAAATGGGATACAACAAACAAACCTAAGGGAAAACATTTGAAGTTTCGAAATCTATGGCTCGGGCCTTTCTAGGTATCCGAGAATATTAGGGTAGGCACATATCAGTTGAAAAATATGAGGGGGGAACCCAACACCCTCTGAGTGAATGGCCAAGACCTAAAACAATACTTCTATTAAAAAAATAAAATGTGTCTTTTTTATGTTTCTTTTAGAATATATTTTGACTAGGATAAATGTGTAGGTTTAGGGTAAGCTGATTGCAAATTCCTTTTTATTTATTTTTTTCCTTTTTCTTGGTATTCTCCTGTAATTAAGTTGTGTTCTGTAAAGAATTGGTCGACTTTAATAAATATGGTGTAGAAAACGCTGCTCCTAACTTACGCTTGTGTGCAACATAAGAAACCCTGGGCAATTACAATTTTCTTAAAGGAGATCTATATCTTGTCTTTTAAAAACAAACAACCTTGGTAAGTGATGAAATGTCCACCTGGTGGTCTGGTAAATCCCAAAGTGAAATATGGCTAGTTGGAAAGGATCACATGTACCTCTAGACAAAGATAGGAAGAATTTCACCTTAACTATTTCACCTTGCAGATAATAGACATCCACCTCTCCAACTTACTTGGGGAATTTATGCCAGAAGTAAATCAATTATATTAAAATGATTGAAACGTCGGAGAGGGTATGTAGATAAATCCATCAGGGCTATGGATGCTCGTTGGCAGTGGAGAAAGATCCATGACGTTGGGGTGACTCTGTCGGAGCTATGGATGCTCGCTGACAGTGGAGAAACACCATGGAAAGGGAATAATGATAACTAAAATGGCCTCAAGCCAGTGAATTCCTTATCTAACTATTGCCAAAGAGGGACGTGGGTCATGGTCAAGAGGAATGAAGGTGGGAAAAAGGGTCAAACTCCATAAGCGGACCTTGATTCACGAACCCGGAATTTGTATACACACATATAGGAAATACTATGATAGAAGCAAATCTAGTTAGTTTCTCAACCAACTTTTGCACAAGATAAGCCCGAAGAAAGGAAAAAAGATTCTATTTTAGCCTAGAGAATTGTCATTTGTTGAGTGCTCAACAAACCCTAAAAGATTTTTGATTTTTTTTTTCTTTTGGGTACCACTTATTTTCTTTTTTCTTCTTTTTGAATTGAGTCCATTGTATAGGGATTATTAAGTTTTGTTTTTGTATCTCATCATTGATCACGTTTGGGTTTATTTGGACCATTCAAAATGAAACCTTTTTTTCTCTAAAAGGAGTTTGGCATTTTAACTAAGAATTCACAACTAAAACTGTGACCCACTCACCTATTTTCGGCATCACTAAAATCCGAGAAGAAAAAATGACCACATAGTAACAATAATATCTAATCACCGATGTATCATCGACATTAGGAAAAAATGAAGGAGATCTACGCCGATTGTTCGCGAAGAAGTTTCAGAAAATTGTCGATATGCCATCGGCGTCAGCAAAATATGAAAGGGTAAGACACTAATATGGGCCATAATGAACCTCAGATCATTGATTATTGATGCATTGTTCGAAGTCGGTAAAATACCAAAGATTTAAATTGGGGAAATTTTCATGGTGATACATTTTCGAGCATCGATCACCGATGCATCTTCGACATCGGTAAGTTTCAAAGGGGGTAATATGGGAAGACCTCTTTCAAGATCTCGTTGATTACCGATACTTGATACTTCTTTGGAACCGGCGGGGTATGACCTATTTTTCAAAGCGCATATCTAAAGAAAACTCCTGATTTTGAATAAAATCTTAGGCGAAGGAGACAAATTCAAACAGCACATGTCTTTACTGCATAGGTATTTCGTATGGCCTAGTTGCATCCAGAGTCACCTTAGGTTTCCCCATGTCCTAGTTGCACTTCTAGGTCAACATTTCCACATCAGCGTTGTACGGTAAGATGGATCAACATTGGAGCTTCTTCCAAGCGATGTCAACAAACATTGTCTAAGAAAAAACGCCAACCCCCGATCCATCTGTTTAAATTAGTGGAATGATGGGATGTTTTCACCACAAAATAAGATCAGATTTTGTCATTTAATAGGCGAATTAATTTTTCTCTCCGCATATGTTTCTACCCCATCCGTCGACCGAATAACGAGAATTTGAAATTACTGATGAACCACAATGTAGCCTGCTCCTGCGTTACCAACCTACGACTGCATTTAATCTCAAGCATAATGCATATCTTGGTGACAGATTGTGTAAAACCACACTTATGCTTCGAATTGAAGAACCGATGTGAAAAGTTAAGCATTCTCTGTGTTTAAATTACTAAGACAGTTTCGAACCCCAACATTATGTGCACAAATTTCTCATTTCGAGAGCATTCAAAGATGCGGAAAGATTGTCTCAAGAGTTTCAATCGATTCTCAGAATTTCAAAACCAAGTTAAGCTAGTGCAAAGAAGAGGAAAATGCCTCCAAGGAATCCAACGACCAGACGCTCACCAAGGGCACCAAAGTTGAAGGAATAAGAGGTTTGTGAAGGATATTCTCTTGACATTACAAGGCAAATGGAATTTTCTACTAAAGCGAAGTCGATCATCAGAACGTCAACTAAGAAGGAATTTTCCCAGCCCCTTTCTTTTGGCAACACATAGGTGAGCACTGGGTCAAAGATAATGCTCCCATAGTGGGGATATGTTTTCAACAGGATTATCTGAGAAGATTACTTGGAATTTTTCCCCCACACCGACCTGGATGTAAGGATGCTCAATGATCATTTTTTTCCAAACATCCAACGGTCATGCCTGCATATGGTAGCCTAACAAACCCTGATCTTGCCTTGTATTGACATCTTGGGCTGGATAATAGATCATACATATGAAATGAAGTGCTTGGTCAATGATGAGAATGGAATATGCATCAATTTGTTTCTCCCGATGAAGGTCCAGAAATACGACAAGCTTAGGGACTCAGAGGAGAGGTTAAACACGGATTTTGTAGTGAAATTCTATGAGTTCCATGAAACCAATAGATTAATGGCCTCCTAGTGGAAGGAAGAAAAAAAATTCACAAACCGGAGGAACAGATGGTAGGGGAAAATAAATCTGAGGGATCCATACATCTATTTAATGGATCTAATCTATCGATTGTATGAGGAGAGAGATTGCGCTAAGTTTTTGGAGGCATGGATGCCCCTAGAATACACTATGGCCATCTCTGGGAGTAGCTTCAACTGGGGAGAAATCATCTCTAAAAAATTGAGCACCAACATATTGCAGGCCGAGACACCAAAGGATGGAGAAGCGCCCTCTTTTCACATGGCATCGTACCTGTTGGACGTAATCTGCACAAGGGATGTCTTCACAGAAATGAATATAATATGGTATGTCACTAAGATACATATACATGTCTAATTCAACATTATGTGGGGAAAAAAGTACACAAAATCTTATGCTCTCATCTGCGATGAATTTATTTCTTGGGTCTATTTTATTATTTTCAAGAAAGAATTCCCAAGACTGTCAGTAGTGGCCAAGAAAAATCTCTCAAAGGTAGGCCACTGGTACCTAGAGGAAACCATGACTTATATCAAGGTGTTTGGGGCCATCGATGCACCACATCTACTCTCCTCTCACATTCCAGATCGACTTGTCATGGGAGAAATATATTACATAACCATCTTGTAGGGCTATAATGCCACTTTGGTTAAGGACAATAAGTGAGCATTCATACCCTATGGTTACCATATGGGGTTTTACATGGTGAAGGATACTGCACAAGATCAACGAGAGTGTTTGAGCCAGCTAGAATACAGATTCCCCACAGGCCAATTTCAAAAACATGACCCTAGAGGCCTGGTACTTCAACATGCATGACAAGTCTCTTCCTGTTGGCCATACGCACATGGTTAGTTCGAAGATGAAATATTTACAAAATGTGCTCATGACTGGGAGGAGGTACTGGAGAGGAAATCTAAACCAAATATGACCAGATTTAAAGCAATGAGTATGGAAGATAAGGTCGATACTATAGAACAATCAGCCCAGGAAGCCCTTAGAGTTAGATATGAAAGCAGAGCAATCAAAGTGACAAAGGAACATAGAAGAGGAATGTTCTTACTAGAAGAAGATGAAAGAGTCATATAAAGGCTACAAGAGGACCCCATGCTTGACCCTTTTATAGAACCCTTGAGGGTGACCCTAGATGACACAAGATATCTCAAAGAAGAGCAAATCGGCTCAGAAATAATTCCACTGGAGGGAACCACCGATCCAGAAAATACCAGAGTTTCGTCACCACAAGATAGATCACCATGGTTATTCCATCCCAACAGGAGATTCAAAGCACATCTTGTGAAATGGGTGTGATGAACATTCTCTTTGATTTGATTACCAGCTATGATGATGAAGAGAGATCAGAGGTCTCACTTATAACTCCAGTACCAATTACAGAGGAGAAATAAATAGGGGGAACATCTGCTCCAACTCCCGATGCTTTGATTCTAAACTCTCTGCAGGGTGACCATGAGGTCGAGAGTACCCTAGATACTAAATTTCTTGACCCATTAGAGACTCTGAAAGACAGATCCAAGGATGAGTGAGGCTTTGGTGAATAGGAAGAGGAACTGCAACAACTAGAAATCCACACCTCAACAGTTGATCACCAAGATAGTGTTGAGCCTGTGACCATTTCTCCATATAACGATATGTTGGTAAATTCAGTTAACAGACAGCGAATGCTTGTCATTGATGGAAACAGTGAAGATGACAAGCAAACAGAAGACAAGTTCAGAGAGGTGAATGATCGAAAGCAGTGAATAATCGAACGTAGCGAGAGCCGTTGGATTTGGTGTAGGGTTGCTGACAGTCGTCGGATCTGCGGAAGTTGCACGGAGGATAAGTCCCCGTGAACAAGAGGAGAGAAGTCCCGACAGGAATCGGGATATCGGCCATCGGGAAATCGGATTTCTCGAGGTCGTGTGCATTAGGATAGCAACAGTCGCAAAATCTCGACGAGATCTGGACTGTCCATTCTTGTGGACGCGTGGCAGCGATCGAGTGCCACCGGGAGAAGCTTGACAGGAGGGTTTCATCGGCTAATCGAGAATCGGAGTTTCATGAGTACTGTGAACAATTACAACAGAAACCCCGAAATCGCGATGAAAGAAATCCCGACTGATCCTGAACCGTCAGATCAACATGTGATCTAGACCATCGATCCAACTCACGATAGCAGACCACGTCAGCTAGGGACACGTGGCATAACCAGGTATTAACAGGTGTCAGGAAGATTCAACACTTCAGGCACATGTAAGTCACGAATCAGAGTGACACGTGGCAGTATTTAACACGTGTCAAACCATGTGTGATGTTGGTAGAGCATCAGGGATCGGAACTTTGAAATGACACAGTCACTTGACATAAGGAATGTCGATTTCGCGATGAGCGATTTCGCGATTTAATCGCAGCCGCTGAATAAATATCACATCTGGACCATTGATTCAAGTCTGTATCAAATTTTCACGGATCACGAATTCGAGAGGCAAAGAACTCATTGCATCAAGAATGTCGATTTCGCGATATGAGAAATTGTGAAATGATCTGAGCTGTAGGATCAAGTGTTGATCAGGACCATAGATGTAATCCCGATGAGAGGTATGGTGGCGATCACGTGATAGCAAGTCACATGGACCATTGTGTATCCGGAAGGGGCTAAAGCTCGAGAAAGGAGCACATCAGGGATCAGAGAATCGGGGCTTCCAAGTACATGTGCATCTCGACACTGAAAGTGCCGAAACCCGATTTAAAAGGAAAGAATAATATAGATTATCCAACGGTGCAGATAAATCTTGAATTGATTGGAGGGTTACTATTCTTCCACACACACTTAACACTTTCAGTTACAAATCCATTAGTAAAACTCATGATTGCAAATTAGTTGTCGATCGTTTGGTGTTTCGGTTGGCTGGACAATTGTCGTCATTTTGCCCAAGGAGTTGGGAAGTTGAAACGTTGTGCCCGTGTGTATAAAAGCAGATGAAACAGACTGTGTCTGGTTAGCTGTTCTGATGTGGAAAAAGAATGAAACAGTAAGAAAGAGATGCGTGGTGTGACATTTTAACAGATGTACAGAATGAGATGAAACGCGAAGTAGAACGATAGAGCAGAGCAGAAGCAGAGCAGAACGATAGAGCAAGTAGAAGAAGAGCAGAATGATAGAACAATGTGATACAGAGCAGACTTGCTGGATGGACAGAGGAAGAGAAGAACTACAAAATAGAAAAAGAATGGTAAGAAGTGATTTATCTACATAAATTGTATGTGTATTCATCCTTTAATATTCTAGGGAGGTTGGGAGGTGCTCGGGATGACTGTATTCCTCAGAGGTTCAAGTGGGTGCTTGAACACAGGAAGTTGTAGCTTCCATCTGGCTGTAGCCAGAGAAACCAGGGTGGCAGGGTGGTGCTAGGGAGAACAAGTGTTCTCTGTTATATAGGTTGGAGCCTGTGTAACTGGAAGTTGATGCTTCCATCCATTTGGTGCTGGAACATTCAGGAAGTTGGTGCTTCCATCCAGTTGGTGCTGGAATATTCAGGGAGTTGGTGCTTCCCTCTAGTGGGTGCTAGAGAAACCAGAGAGTTGGTGCTCTCAAACAAGTTGCAACTTGTAAAACAGAGGTAGCAGCCTCACATTGAGTTGGTGCTCAATTGTAAATGATGTACAGAACTGAAAAAAGACTGCCTATCATTTCAAAGAAGAAGAGGTTTTCCCCCTTTATGGGTTTCCTCGTGAAAATCTGTCTCTGTATGTACTTTATGTGTGACTGATGGTCTTTACCTTTACTGTCCATAGGTTGTATATTGATGATGACAACATGAAGAAAGATTAATAATGTTTTAACAAACTTAAAATTGTTTAAGCTCACATACAACTGATTCACCCCCCCCCCTCTCAGTTGTTTTAGTATTTCCAACAATTGGTATCAGAGCCGGTTTCTTTTATTTAAAGGTAGATCTGTAAGCTTAAACATGACAAGTCATGAAGGGACTTCAGCCTCTAAGCCCCCTCTGTTTGATGGAACAAATTTTACCTTCTGGAAGATTAGAATGAGAACATATTTAATGGCCTTGGGTGCTGATGTTTGGGATGTAGTAGAGACTGGATATACAAAGCTTGTTGTGCTAGCCAATAAGGATGATAAGTTAGAGTTTAGTTTTAACACTAAGGGGATGAATGCTATCGTGAATGGACTTGTTGAAGATGAGTTTGTAAAGGTGATGCATCTTGATACTGCCAAAGCAATGTGGGATAAACTTATTAACAGTTATGAAGGAAATGAGAATGTAAAAGGTGCCAAACTTCAAACATACAGATTGAAATTTGAACAACTAAAGATGAATGAAGATGAAACAATTAGCAAGTATTTTTTAAGAGTTGAAGAACTTGTAAATGCCATGAAGGGTCTAGGTGAGACGTTTGATGACTC
>ML828893.1:0-20220 GCA_009831015.1 Picea engelmannii
TATGTGGAATTATGCTATCTTTAACTGACATGCGCAACAATACCTTAGCCTTGTTTTCGCGTTTCTCCCAGTCTTGGATCTGTGCTGCTGTTGCACCTCCTACCACTGTTGTCGCACCTCCTGCTGCTGTCGCACCTCCAGCCGCGACAGGTTTCAGTTCGGTTCCATTCGCAATGTTCCAGACACCATAGCCCTCCATGAGCGTCTGCATCTTGAACTTCCATTTAATGAAGTTCGAGCCATCTAACTTGTTGGCTTCGTTGAGGTATGTCTCTGCCAGCGGATTCACCATCGCTGCAATTTAGTCTTTGCAAGAAAATCACCAAGAATGTGCAACGTTTTGTCGCTCTGCCTTCGGATACCACCGATCCGACTCAATCTATCTCTGTTCTCAGCTTAGATCATAGATCATGCATGCATGCAAATTGATATCCAAAAATCTCCACTTTTAAAAAAACTTATAACTCCCTCTTTTAAAAAAAACTTTTAAAAGATTCACTTCACCTCTCTTATTTAAAATATCCACTTTAACAACCTCCAAAAGTAAACTTCACCTCTCTTATTTAAAATATCCACTTAAAAAAAAATATCCACTTTAATAAAGTTCAAGCCTCCACATACATTCACTTTTAATAATAATAAAAGTGAATAACCATTAAAACTCTTCAAAAACTCCTTAATTAAAACTCACGCTCAAAAATATATGAAGAAATGAAACTTTAACATATATCCACTTAAATTAAACTCACGCACCAACCTTTCGTTTCCTCACGTAACATAAAATCGCATGCATTCAAACACGTTTTGCATGAGAACAATTCAGACTCCGCGCTCACCAAAAAAAAACTCTTCCGAATTAATCCTCACCTCAATGTCCGCACCTCACGCTATACTCCGCCTGCGGGAATCGTGAAGAATGTCTGCACCTCACGTGAATTCCTCCTGCGGGAATTTTTCCCCTCATGTGAATTCCTCCTACGGGAATTTTTCGCTTGTCCGCACTTCATGCTAATTTCGCCTGCGGGAATTTTGTAAAATTCTATGCGTGGAGGGTCGAGTAGTATTCCCCCGCACCCTACCAGAGGAGGGACCTGCGGACCTCTTGAATTTCCGCACCTCACTCCCGTGGCTCTAATACCAAGATAAAATATGCAAGGCAAACACACACGGTGAGGCTATGCTCACTTCTTGATATTAAACGAAGACGGATTACATCCTTATATAGGAAAAGACTCTCCCGAGTCGGCTACATTCAAACCAAAAGACAACTAGATAACTAACTCTTAACTCTTCTAACTGGCGCTTATAACATGCGCTTATTACTGGAGTTATCAACTAGATAACATCTCCATTACTTTCAAGTACTATTTCCTTAGTTCCTTCACCTGTCACCTTGTCTCTTGAATGCATAGCTTTGGCCCTTTGCCTAGTGGGTTCGTGTATATGTTTTTGCTGGAGGTAGTGCGGGTCTTTCCATACCTTGGTTATCGTTGTGAGAAGAGTTATCAAAGAGTCTTGTCAGGAGTGTTGTCACTTCGCTAGGAGGTGTTCAACAGTTGTTGGACGTTTGTGGTTGGGGGTGACTGACGAAGCCATCTGGAGGAGGGAGGGTCTTTTCACCTCAAAAGATGCTCTTGCATTTAAGGCGAGTAATAACTCTTCATGGGGTCGGTAAAGACTCAAACTATCCCTTCTTCCATGGCTAATCTTAGGGAGGCAACGTGTTATTGACCTTCTAACTCTACTATCACTCTAGGGAGTGCTAATACTAGACAACATGTAAATTCTCAGTCTGCTATTCCTCCATATGTTCCAAGGGGTGTCGTCGGGTGGTCTCGGGAGGGTGACAGGCGGATTGGCTCGGGTTTTTGTGATAGGAATCCGTCTAACACAGGGTTTTGTAGAGCTAAACATTGGATCCTGAATCACTCTAAGCGAAAATTGATGTTAGGGGAGGATATTGGTCTCGATGATACTGCTAGCTTGGCACTCTGTGTTTTGGTGGGGAGGTTCTTGTATTGTGCCAGGTGAAAAATGCCACTGGTTGAGTGAGTAAGCTCTACTTGGTATTCGTTTTTGGGATATATGCCTGAAGTTGTTCTTCTGACAAAAGGTTGGTTCAACTTCTGGTTTAAAAGGGTTGAGGATTCTGCGAACATTTTGGAAAAACCTTGGATTTATGACGGAGGTTGCTTGATGCTTAAGCGATGGAGGGTGAGTTTTGATCCAACACATGATTATTTTCACTTTAGACATCTATGGGTGTTATTACGTGGACTATCATTGCATTTATGGAATGCAAAGGCTTTAGAAGCCATTGGGAATGCTCTCGGAAAATTTATAAAGGTTGATGAAGTGGTGCTCTCGGCTTCTGATAAAAGAATAGGTAGATTCCTGGTGGAAATTGACATTCATGCTGGACTGTTGGAGTCCTTGGAGATTGTTTGGAGAGGACACCATTTGATGCAAAATCTAGACTATCTAGGTATTCCATTTAGGTGTTCATTATGTTGGAAGACCGATCACTTGAGGCGGGACTATCAAGGTTTCTTTGAGTAGGAGGTCTCAGAAGGGACATTGTTGGATAAGTCAACTCGAGTGGAGTCGTCGGGAGTGGATTCTCGTTGGTTTGACTCGAGCAATGCTGATGACCCAGATACTATCCAGACGACCCAGTTGGACACTATCACGGGTAAGTTGAAAACCATCTGCCCTACACTCTTTTTTTCTTTATCATCATGGGAAAGAAATGAGTTGGATTCCTCTAGTTTATTTGGAGTGGGCAGGGAAAATTTGGTTGAATCTGCTCTTGATCGGGTTATGTTGGGTTTAACAAAGATTGTCCCCCACTCTAGTTCTCTAGAAGGGGGGGAATTCCTGACCTGTTGTCACTGCTAAATCTAGGGGATATTGGGGACTACCCTTAGATACAGAGGGGGTTAGTTATTTCCCGTCTCGAAGCTCTTATGGTGGTTTGGGCTCTTCGAGCGGGGTTCCTGAATGTTCGGTTGGTTCGAGTGATGACAACATTCTGCCGAGATGTAGGGAACCTGAGATGGGGGATAATGCCATTGGGGAAGTCCTTGAGACCCTTGTTCCCTCCTATAGAGATGTGCTCTCACCAATACAATTACCTACCTTTTTTTGAAGGATAGTCTACCACAGACCGATTTCAGAAGGGGGTTTAGGTAAATCGGGTCCCACGGGGGAGACTTTTGGGAAGAAATACACTTGGTCAAAGGGTCTGTGGTTGGAATTCTCCCCTATTAGAACTCAGAGTGCAAGGAAAAGGAAGGAGGAATTGGTTCATTTATCTGCTGAGTCACACTTACCCGTCATCTGTGAAAACGGGGCGCTTAGAGGCATGAAAGCCCTTGCAAGAGAGAAATCATGATTTTGCTCTCACTAAACATTAGAGGAGTGGGGGGATCATAAAATCCTCCTCCCTTCAAAGATCTCTTTGGAGGACTTCACCAGACATTATATTTTTGCAAGAAACTTTGGTGGAGGAAAAAAAGGTGCGGGCCTTTATTAATTATTTTCGTCCTTCCCGACTCTCATGTGTTGTAAGCTCAGTTGAATCATCGGGGGGTTTATTAGTGACTTGGGATCATAAAAAGTTTGACATTAGTCCATTTTTGTGTTGTGGTGGTATCATTTTAACAGGTACGTGTCTGGAGCTAATTCTGTCGATCACTCTGCTAAATGTTTATGGTCCTTGTTTGGATAGAAAATCCTTTTGGGAAAAGGTGGTTGCAAGGGGTCTTTTGGCACACATAAATATTATACTAGTTGGTGACTTAAATCTCACTTGCAATGTTGGGGAGTTGTGGGGAGATACTGCTCATTTGGATCCATTGTCAATATTCTTTAAAGACCTTTTTAATGGTTTTAGACTGGTATACATTGCTCCAGATGTTTTGGTCCTGACTTGGAGGAATGGCAGAGGGGGATCTGTGGGTATTTCAAAAAGACTGGATCACATCTTTGTGGATGAAGATCTCATTGGGGGAGTTACCAGATATAAATATTGGGTGGATTTTCCCTCTATTTCAGACCATGCTCCTGTCTTTTTAAGATTAGATCGTTACCTTTTACCGATGACTTATCCTTTCAAATTCAATGTAAGTTGGTTATGTGAAGAAGAGGTTGTTTCTTTAGTGAGTGAAGTCTGGAAGGGCCCTGTTCATCTGGTCAAAAGTGATGTTCAACAGAGATTAGTTCAAAAGTTGAAGGAATTCAAATTTCGCATTAAAGCTTGGGCAAAATATTTAAAAAAAAATCAGGAAGAAAAGATAGTCTGTTTAGGGACTCTTGAAAGACTTATTTATGGAAGCGACACATGAGGATAGGAGCAGGATTAGGGACACACAATTTAAACTTTTGAAGTCTAAGCGTGATAAAATCCTACTAGCAGAAGAAGACAAGTGGTGACTTAGAAGCAGAGCCATGTTAAGTACCAAATAACTGAATACAAAATATCACAATAGATCCAAAGATATCTAAATACAATCACCACACAAGATATATGAAACCATATAGAAAACCACCACTTTATTATATCAAACCCTTAGGGTAGCACAACACCATACAATGGATTTTATTATGAAAGAGATCCTCTCCTGTTCACTTGCCTCTTTGAGGGGGCATCCTCCTATTGAGCTACTGCTTCAAATACAATAATTATCTTCCTGTTCCATTACATTGCTTGAACCTCTTTATATAATGCTACCATCACCTAAGAACATTCTAGAGGAGGAATATTCTAGAAGTAGAACTTTCAAAGAAGTCTTGTTACATTTATTATATCTAACTACTACTCATTTATTATATCTATCTACCATAGTGAGCCTTATTTAATAATATAATGGACCTAATCCACCTTACATTGAATGGCCTCCACTATTATCACTATGGGCCCTCTGGGCCCCCACTACTACCTCTCTAGCTACCTAACATTCCATCCCCCTTATGAAAGTGTTGTCCTCAACGCTTGATGTACAACCATATACCAGGGTCCCATGGATAATTGTGGACCATAATGCTAAAGAAAACTAGAGAACCAAGGTCCCATGTAGAAAGAAAATCCACCATGCTGAAGTAGTCCAACCACCATTGTAATCTCGGGTCCCATGTCCAAGTGCTCATGTGAACTCCCCGTGGAAGATTTTGGAATCCAATAACCAACTCAAAATGATGCTCCAAAGACTGACACCTGTCATGTGTATCCAAATAAGAAGATCCATTCACATAGTGGAAAATTGTCATTGCAGAATCTGGAAGGAATAATACCACTGTAGAATATGCAGGATGGAAACTGGTAATAATCACTGGCTCTCGATTTGTCACATTTATGCTCTCTACAGAAGGTGGATTAGAGTCATCAAATAAAATATGAAAGTGGTTGTCATCCCAGAAATGACAACTATCCATATACCAATTATCACAATCGACCTCAAAATCATACCAAGCATATATTTCTTGATTATATTCATCCCTAATGTCCGCCATAAGAAATCACTCATGCATGTTATCCAATGAATCTTGAATACTATGAAAACTATCATTGAGGCCATCTGCAAGGTCATGCAATCTAGCATCCAATGTGTCATACAATTGGGATTTGAATGCTTCAGTAATTTGTAGGATTTCTTTGAGGGTTTGAGAGGAAATACCCATCTGAGCACCCTATGAACTCTTCGGTCCCACAGCCGTCCCAAAAAATAGACCAATAAGTTACAGCAAAAAATCGCGGCTTTTTCTGGAAAAACCCTAAAAAGATGTTGAATTTAAAATACTCATAACTTCACTTCCAGGACTCCGTTTCGGCTGATTTGTTTTTTGAAATTGGGTGAAATTGTGAGAGGAACTCAGATATGTAATTTATTTGGACAAATTAGGCATCCAAATTCTACAGAAATAAAAAAAATAAAATTGCGCCCTCGTCCGCGGAAAAAACCCTGAAAAATTGCAGATTTTAAAACTTCAATATCTTGACTTCTCAGACTCCATTTCAAACGATTTATTTTTTCAACTTGGGTGTTTTTATGAGAGGAACTCATATATACAACCTGTTTCTGCAATTTTTTCACAGAAATATACCGAAAATTTCTAGAATGTCCCGACCCTCTTTTTTCTTCTCCGAAAAATAAAATCTTCAAAAATAAAAAATATTTGCCCCCAATGTCTGCCAAGGAAAGTGCTCTGATACCACTTGTTAAGAACCTGAATATATCTACAAATATCACAATATATCCAAATATATCTGAATACAATCACCACACAAGATATATGAAACCATATAGAAAACCACCACTTTATTATATCAAACCTTTAGGATAGGGCAACACCATACAATGGATCCTATTATGGAAGGGATCCTCTCCTGTTCATTTGCCTCTTCGAGGGGACATCCTCCTATTGAGCTACCGCTCCAAATACAATAATTCTCTTCATGTCTCATTACATTACTTGAACCTCTTTATAAAGTGCTACCATCACCTAAGATCATTCTAGAGGAGGAATCTTCTAGAAGTAGAACCTTTTAAGAAGTTCTCTTACATTTATTATATCTAACTACCAATTTATTATATCTATCTACCATAGTGGGCCTTATTTAATAATATAGCAGACCTATTCCACCTTACATTGAATGGCCTCCACTATTATCACTATGGGCCCTCTAGGCCCCCACTACTACCTCTACCTAATCCACCTTACATTGAATGACCTCCACTATTATCACTATGGACCCTCTGGGCCCCCACTACTACCTCTCTAGATACCTAACAAGCCATCTGGATAAAGAGTGGTGATAATAATACAAAATTATTTCATAGTTATGTGAGCTTCAGAAGGAATAAGAATCATATTTGGGAGATCATGGATGACAATGGAGAACTTCATTCTGGTCAGGATGCTATCAAAAAAGAAGTTGTCAAGTACTTTAAAAAATTCTATGAGGAATCTGACCATGTGGTTATTAATGATTAAGTTGATACTGCTAGTATTTATGGTCATTTTTGTAAAGGATGATGATGCAACACTATTAGATTGCCCATGTACGAAGTTGGAACTTTGGGAGTTCCTCAAGTCATTTGCCAAAGACAAGAGCTCGGGGCCCGACGGGTTGACTGTAGAGTTCTTTATATACTTTTTTGACTTAGTGGGAGATGATTTACTAGATGTGGTGGAGGATTCTAGGACCCAAGGATTAGTGAATAAGTCCTTAAATGCAACCTTTCTGACACTTATTCCAAAAATTATTAATCTTTTGTCCTTTGGTGATTACCGACCAATCGCTTTGTGTAATTTATGTTATAAGATAATTTCAAAGATAATTGCAAATAGGCTAAAGCCTATTCTCTCTTGCTTACTGTCGGAGGAACAATTGGGTTTTCTAAAAGGCAGATAGATCTTGGATGCTATAGGCACGACACATGAATGCTTGCACAATATAAAAGTTAAAAAATCAAAAGCCTTGATTTTAAAGTTGGATCTTAAGAAATCTTATGATTGCATCATTTGGGATTTTTTATGATTGAATTTAATTCAACTGGGATTTATTATTCCTTTCACAAATTGGACCTTAAGTTGTGTGACCGATGCTAACTTCACAGTCCTTATAAATGGGGAGACTACTCAAATGTTTCAGAGTGGTATAGGTCTGCGACAAGGTTGTCTGTTATCTCCTTTGATATTCATTATAATAATGGAAGGAATTATCCTGTTGTTAAATAATAGAAAGGACGAAGGAAAATTGTCAGGGGTAAAGGTCTCCAAAATAGTCAAGATTTTACATTTTTTCTTTGTGGATGATGTGTTAATCATGAAAAAAGTTACTACTGATGAGTGGATGGAGATTAAAAATATTTTACTGATTTTCTGTAGTGCCTCCGGATTGCTGATAAACTGGACAAAGTCTATCTTTTACTATGCTGGAATCCAAGGAGAGACTTTAGGAAATTTAAAGGATATCTTCCCTTATAATTTCGAGGATCTTGAAAAGGGTTTTCGGTATCTTGGATACTTCTTAAAGGTTGATGCTTATAAGACTTTGGATTGGAAATGGATCCTCTCAAAGATTGAATCAAGGATAAGGATGTGGTGTATTAATAAATGGCTGTCAATGGGGAGACTTTTCACACTAGTCAAATCTGTTCTTGAAGGACAACCTGTCTACTGGATGGCCTTGGCGGCCATACCAACATCAATTTTGGAAAAGATAAGGAAACTCATGTTTTGTTTTCTTTGGTTGGGTGATGGTGGGAAAAAGCATATGCATCTCTGCAGCTGGGAAGTCATAGAAAAACCAAAACATATGGGAGGTTGAGGGACAAGAAATATTTTCCTTTTCAATAGCGCCTTGGTTGCACACTCCTTGTGGCAAGTCTTGATGAAGGAGGGAATTTGGAACAAGGTGATAAAAGATAAGTGCATTCCTCATTGTTTGGTAGTCACTTGGTTTAGATAAACTCCAACTATAACATCGTCTGTCTCTCAGACTTGGAAGAACCTTTTGAAGTCCTTGCATTTGATTACCCGTTGGTTGAGTTGGAGGCCGGGGTCTGGTCACTCGGTGTTACTAGGGTTGGACAACATCTCGGGCTTGGGGAATTCATCATTTTTAACTCGACAACTTATAACTGAATTAAATAGAAACAATATGGTTTATCTTTACCAAGCTTTAGGTGAAAGAAAACCGGGTTATTTGTCTGATTATTGGAAAATGAGTGAGGAGATTGGCCTCAATAGGAAATTGGTAGTGGAATGGGATGCATATTGTAGGGATCTTATTGGTGCGGAGGTGCAGTTACAAAATCAAGAAGATGCACTCATTTGGATCGGGGGAGATAGATCTAGGTGCCTTACAAGTAAAAAATATATATTGCGCTCTTGCAAAAAAGAAGTGTCAACATGGTATTGGGGGATGGAGAAGACATTTGTGGAAGTGGAATTTGGCACAAAAAATTAAATTATTCATATGGTTATCCATTGAGAATAAAATTTTAGCCTGGGACACTTTGCAAAGAAAGGGGTGGGAAGGTCCAAACATTTTTCATTTATGTTCTAAAGATGTTGAATCTATGTATCATCTATTTTTAACTTGTAGCTTTTGTCAAGATGTTTGGACTAGGATAAAAAGGAGCTAAACCTTATGATATTTTGAGAAGGAAGTACATTATACGGATGTTTTGAAAACTGGGATAGAAAGGAGGCTATTTTCATTACTCTACCTTCCTTGTTATGTTGGTTTGTTTGCTTGGAGCGGAACAAAAAAATCTTTGAGGGAAGTAATCCCTCTCATCTTTATGTAGTTTATAAACTCAAGGAAAACTTAGCATCTAGTCCATTTAATCTAAAGAAGGCTTGTCCTCGTATAGTTCAGATCCCAAGTTTCACTACACCTATAGTGAGTTGGTTTGATGGAGCAACACAATTAAGTGATCATAGGTGTGGGGCTGAGGGATTGATAAAGATCAGTGCAAACTCAGTTTATAAGTGGACCTTCAATTGCGACAGTGGGAAAAATACCAGGGCATAACTGCTTGGAGCGTGGGCAACTCATATCTCGGCTGTGTGATTGAGTATCGAAGTCATCCAGGTAATTGGCGATTCAAAGATTATTATTGATTGGATGAAGGATAGAGGCAATCTACATATTTCTTCTTTGACGGGATGGATGGAAAGAATCAATAACCTCAAAAAATATTTGATGGAGATCCATTAAACTCATGTTTATAGGGAGCTAAATAAGGAAGCAAAATTTCTCTCAAAAAAGGCATTGACGAAGATTGAAGGAAAGATCGAATACAATTTTTGGGTAGATGGGAATGAGTGTCCTCCCCTCTTTTTCAATCTTATTTAGCAGCTAGCTTTTTTTTTCTTACTAGTCTACTGAGATTTTTTAGGACAATATTCTCTTTGTTTTTTTCTCTCTCTGTTTTCCTCTCGTGGTATAGATTTTAATTGAGCATAGATGGGTCTATTCTTTCTATGAGACTCAAGGTTTATATGCTACATTCTGGCTATAGTGTTGTTACATTGTAAGCTTCAGCTCAACGACATATTCTGAAGCTCTTTAAAGTGTAGTTTTTTTTGTCTACATTAGAATTATGGGAGGCATGCAATGTATGCATGAACTATGTAGTGGATGGAAATGTGTACTCAATTATATTCTCTAATATAAATGAGAATTTTTTCTGTTGAAAAAAAAAACTTTTAAATATACTTCCACTTTCAATCTTTATTAGTCCCTGCCAAAGGCGTAGAGGGACTATAGCGATCGATAATTCATTTACTTTATATTAGTTTGTCGTTTGACTACAAATTTTTGCATAATTTCTATTGTTTGAACTATAGAACTAAAAACATTATTTTTTATATAATAAAAAAACTCTTATATGTCATGATATCATTGGATAATAGATTTGAGGTCATATTTCCAGCTTCACTATTCCTAATGATTTATATGTTGGCATATCCAAAGTTTTTATCATCTACGGTCTTTTTGAATTTGTAGTATTCATACTGAAATGTTTATATATCCAAAGTTTGGAGTTGTGCTTCTATCGTTCCTCGTTCACAGGTAAGTTTATGTGCCATGGTTTCATTGCTATTCCTTGTTTGATGTTTGTTATTTGCAATTTGCAAGCAAGAATTTTCAATACTAGGAATCCCTGGCTCAAAATCCTGTAGCAGAACATCTTTCTATGTGACTGCTATGACCAAAATATTATCCTTGTTATTGAACGCCAATGTTCTATACAAAGCCCGCCTTTTTCACAGCCATAGTGACATATAAAAAATAAAACTCCTCATTTTTCGTACTCCTGAAAACCATACGTTTGGTCGATTTTCCCAATGTTCTCTTCATATTTTATGTTCCTGGAAACCATACGTTTGGTTCATTTTTCCCACTCTAGTCCCTTCCAAATGTCTTGTTCTGCTTTGAATGTCGATGTTGGACTCAGAACCCACATCTTTTGCAGCTACAGTGAAATATAAAAAATAAAACCGAATGTTCTCCTCTTATTTTCTGTTCCTGGAAACCATGTGTTTGGTGCATTTTTTCCAGGTTGTTCCCTTACAATCACATATACCAACTTCCATGTCCTGGACATCATGCCATAGCTATTTCTAAAATAGCAATGCAAAGGGGTTTAGAAAATGAATTCGGAGTTGTTACAGGGGGCAAACATCTGTCAGGGCCTTCTGATAGGGCATGCCTTTATTCTCTGAATCAAAAACTCCATCCACCTGTTTCTTGTGTTTTCCTTTATGTATTTCAAAGCATCTTCTACCACTGAAAATATTATAGGATGTACGCATGGAATAGGTTAAAAAATGATATGCTTAAATACTTGGTCTTTGTGCTGAGCAAATTTATAGTGTTATTTAATTTGTGTTGTCTCTTCTGTTTGGTTCATTGTTCACTGTACGTTTGTTTTTTTGTCATATGTTGTAGTGATTAGGGGGATTGAATTTGACTGGAAGAAGGTTGAAGGATACATAGTGGAATTGGTATGCAGTTCTGCACTTATAATTTTTTTTTTCTTTTTTTTTTTCTCTGTTTGCATATAAATTGAATATAGCTAAGAAACATCTTGCAAATCACAACTTAAGAGATGAAAAAAGTAATAGATGTTGAGTCCTATGAAATAGATATAGACTCCATTGTACATGAAAACATTGACCAGGTATTGCATAGCAATGGGATTTTTAGATTGGATGCATTCTCGTATACTGTAGGAGATTGCCTTTTCGATGCATTTCAAGTTCTATTGCATTTCTGTTATTCCTCGACCGACCTGCGCAATGGATTGATAGATTATTTCTTGGGATGTTTAAAAAATGGCAACATTGAGGCATTGGAGTCGTATCAATACGAATTGGCATTTGATTTTCTTTGGCAGTTGCATGGAATACATGATGTCACTACGTATTTTTCAAAGATGTGGTTTTCTGCATCTGCAATTCTGCCTGCACATGAGAGGGGACTTTGTGGAGATACATTTTGTATACGGTGGTTGTCTAGGTAGCTGAATATATCAATTGGAATAGGTCATTGAAAATAAAAACAAGATATCTACTATTCAAAAAAACTACATCTAGCGATCCATATTGCATCTTGTTCTATGATGCCAATCCTGTCAGTGGTCATTATGAACCACTACTCTATATAAAATTATCCATATGCAATCTTAGAGGACTCATATTTACTTCTCCCTCATTTGCAAAGACCTTCAATTGCAATGGAAACGAATTATGCATCGTATACACTGCCATGGCTTACAGATAACGACAATTGTTGCATCTAGTTGTGGAGATAGTCTGTTCAATGCAATTTTCTATTTGGTAGAAACAAAGTTTGATGTGCAGTCGTTGCGTATTTACACTGTACAATCCTTTTGCAATGCAATTATAGGCGGCAACCAATAGGCTTTTAGCTTATTGCATCAACACCTTTCATCATATCTCCCAGAAAATATGTCGACAATTGGAATTTGGAAACAATACCTTGTAAACATGGCACTGCCATATGAGAAAGGAAATGTAGAGGGTGGCATATTCTGTTTGCAATGGATATCTATAATATTCAGAGTAAATATCCAGGTCTGGTCGGCCCTGTCGGATGGCACTGTCCATTCCTACTGTATTGATTCAAACTACGATCAAACAATTGACATCATCTCGTTGAAAACAGATACACCACATATCCATTATCAACCTTCGATGAGAAATACTACTAGTTCACGGTCCATTGTCCATGCCACCCAAATCATATTGAATCTGCATATGTGTCACATGCTATTTAATGAGAATGAAACTCGTCCCAGTTGTGATGAGGCCATACAGAGCTTAATCAAAAAATGTAAACTAACTTATGACAACTTAAAAAAGGTCATACATGAGAGAAAAAAATACATTGGTAGTATAGGAAATACTACCAGTTCAGGGTCCATTGTCAATGCCACCCAAACCACATCGAATTCGCATAAGCGCCGCATTCTATTTAATCAGAATGAAACTCATCCCAGTTTTCATGAGGTCATCCAGACCTTGAACAAAAAATGTAGACTAAATTATAACAACTTGAAAAAGGTCATATGTGAGAGAAAAAAATACATTACTACGCTTCCTTCTAGACATAAACTGACATATCACAACCTAAAAAAAATTGTTCGTGCACAACACAATCACATTTTCTCTTTTTCTGCTGAGCACAAACAGCACATGTCGAATGAGAAGGAACATAATAGTTTTCATCATCGAGACGATGATGATGCAATGCTCATAAGAAATGTCTATTCCACCTCCAACATGGCTTGTCAACAAGTGAAACTAGTTTCCAGTGGAAAGCATAAGTTAACCTACCACATCTTGAAAAAACAGATACCTGAGAGAAACATGTATGACCACATATCCCACAATGGTCATGGTACTGGCTGAGAGGAAAAAATCACATTTTGTGGGCTAGAGCCAACACCATGCATTGCTACCAATGAAAACCAACAAACACTTTCTACGCATACTTCCCTACAGAAGAAAGATGCAAAACAAATCTATATGAAACAAATTAAAGACATTCCTTCCATTGCATGTGCAATTTTCGATCAATTTAATTTCACAAAAAACACTAAGTCTTTCATGCCTGATTTGGAAGCAAAATACCTCCGCTTGACACTAAATGATAAAAATTTTTCCAGTGGAAATATTTGTCTTCCATCCAAACGATCCCTTGAAAATGGAAAATTGCCACACTTTACAATGCCTAAACAAATAAGATGTAATACACCACTACCATATGTAAGTGCACTTACACAAATTGAAGAGAGACTTGTGTCTCTGCGAATTCCATTTTCACAAATCAGAGCCTGGGGCTATAAACGACCCCAAATGGCCTTAACATGATCAATTATTAATGTGCTTGTCCAACTAGATGTTGTGCAAAAAGCCTTGCCACAATTCATTAGTGATACAATGACAATTGTTGTATCTCTCAAAAGACACTTGCAATACAAGAATGCATACCAGACAGGTAAAGTGTGTGTGCATGTTGTCATGAAAGCACTAAAATAATTATGTTCCAGAGCCCTGTACAAAGCATAGAACATTTGTATAAATGAGAACTGGAATAATGTTCTTGGAGAAGGGGATGACAACTCTGCACAGACTCTCGAAACTACGAGTGAACTTGATACAATCTATGAATCGAAGAATGAAACACCTGTTGAAACATTGATACATGGATTCACTGACTCACTACACATTCGTGACTTGAAAGACAATATTGTTGAAGTTACACCTGCTGAGGGGCAACATCCACTTGGAATATTCAAGGACAAATTTGTTGAGGAAATGATCTTCCCAACACTATTCTATGGATATCCACGTCCTAGTGACATTACAAAACGATTCAACTACCATAAAATAGTTCGATGGGAGATGCTACATTCAAGCAGTGACTTCTCCTGTCACATAGCAAATTTGTTTTTCAAAACAATGCACATAATAATTGAGAAAGTGTTGTATTGCATGTGGGTGCGAATAAGAAAAGGCCATCTACAAGGAAGCAAGTTATTGGCTAAAGATGTCAAGTGAAAAGAAAACCTAGAAAAAATTCTGAAATTTGATATTTGATACATAGATTTCAAAAACATTTGCATCTCTCCCGACTATTTGCAACAAAACAAGACAAATATTTTTGCAATGATCCGACAATTGGAACTGCCAACATTTTTCATCACATTTACAAGTGCAGAGCATCGCTAGGATCCGTTGGTGGCTACGGTGTCTACATTGTATAGGAACATGAAAAGGAAAAAACAAATTGATACACTAGAAAATGATGACATTTACTACCTCATAAGAAAAGACCTAGTGACATGTACTCGCTACTATAGACATAGAATAAATGTTTTGAGACAATTGATATGTCATGATGAAATGTTTTTCAGAAAAATATGGGACTACATTTTTGTGACTGAGTTTCAGAATAGGGGGAGTGAGCATGACCACACACTGTTGTGGATAGAGGGTGCACCGGTCTATGGAAATGACAACAACTCACGGATCAAGCAGTTTGTGGAAAAATACATAACATGCAACACAGATCATTTAGATCCATAACTTTCCAAAGTTAATAGACATTATCATACAAAAAGCTATAAAAAATGAAAAAATTCACATTACAGATACAACTTCCCTGTGTCACCAATGAGAACAACAAGAATCATAGATCCACTTAGTGTAGAAGACAATGTTTTCATTGAGTAATATAAATCCTTGTTCGCATTTCTAGAGAAATGAGACTTTGATGAGTTAATGAGCTTCGAAGACTTCTTGACAGAGCTAAATCTAATAGAAGATGAGTACATCCAAGCCATACAATGTACGCTTAAACAACCAACAATTTTCCTTAAACGAAAACTTTCCCATATTTGGAACAACAGATTCTCCAAGGACATGCCAATTATGTGGAATGGAAATACAGATGCGCAGTATGTCCTCAATGCATATGTTGCAACATCGTATTGTACCTTGTATATGACAAAGGTTGACAAATCTATGACAAGTGCATTAAGAAGAATACGCAAAGAACATGAAAGAAGTCATATTGATGTTATGAAAATGTTACGTATGCTTGGAAATACATTACTTAATATTCAACAAATGTCTKCTCAACAAGMAATCYAAATTTCACTTTCCCGCCCCTCAATTGTAGTTCAAGGAAATGTGTCTTCATAAACACATCTCCACTTGAGAAACACACATTTGTGCTTAATCCACCGTCTTTGTTGGAACAAGAGCCTGAAAATTCATAGGACGTGCTATGTCGCTCTATTATTGATTATTACCTCCAACATCCATCTCCTATTAAGCATATCTGCTTAGAAGAGTTCGTATCACATTACAAAAAAAATGGTGCACCCATATCAAAAAGAAAAAAGCCCTCTGTAATATGCTTTGTCAAATACAACAAACATACTAACTATGAAAACTATTGTAGAGAAAAACCATTGTTATATGTTTTGTTCAATCAAAATGAAAACACATTAAAACATAACTTCCCTACATGGGAAGCTGCATATATTGCCTCTTAGACTATAGTACAAACCAATGAATCTAGATTTACATACAATGTTAATCCAACATGGGGTGATCTAGAAAGTGCAGTTAATGAACTAGAAAACCCTGACAATCTTGATGAGATATTCACAGACCGTAAAACAACTAGAACTCTCTGTGAGTCCTATAACTTGTAAGCAAATTTGCCTCATCCTCGAGCAGGCGACATTGAAAAACATATCAATCTTGGTTTTCAAGTCACAAAACATCTTTTCCTTATTGAAAATAACGAATACCACAGAGTCAGATGTCTGTTGAATCGAGAACATCAAACAATTCTAAGGGACATTGCGCTTAAAAAACGCTTGAACATGCACACTCATGTGCACTTATTCCTTACAGGAGGGGTGGGAACATGAAAGACATTCACAACGAAATCACTATTCCAAATGCTTATACGAATCTATGATTCAAAAAATTCCTCTGATCCTATGAAACCAAAGGGGCTAATAGTTGCATACCCAGGAAAAGCTGCATATAATGCAGGTGGAACAACAATCCACTCTCCATTTTTGATGCGTTTTAACAAGTCACAGTTTCTTCCACTCAGCAAGGAAATGTTAGATACCTTGTCTAAGATTTATAGCGAACTGCAACTTGTCTTCATAGATGAGGCATATTTGATTGAAATTCGCTTCTTATATTCCATTGAAAACTGACTAAGAAACATAAAACATGTGCACACCAAATACTTTGGAAACATTGACATGATATTCTATGGGTATCTTTACCAGGCCCAACCCATCCAAAATTCTTTGAAATTTGAACAACCTATAGTCAACATGAAAACAATGATGCGTGACTTCTGGAAATACAATATAAAATGCTTTGAATTACATACTACAATGCGCCAGATAGATGAAACATTTATTGCAATTCTGAATAGAGTGCATACAAACAACCAAACACATGATGACTTAACATATATCAATTCAAGGTGTATGCGACTTGCACCAACAGACCCAACCTTCCCTTTCTTGTTCTACATGAATAGGGATGTTGCAATGCATAACAGGTACATGCTATCTCTCATGCCTAATGATGATATCATCATCAATTCAATTGACCTCAAAGAAGACAACCATGGAAATGTGCCACTGATCCAAAATCGGATCCAGAAGCCTGACAGGGCTTGAAAAATGCTCAAAAATGAAAGTGCTTGGAATGCGACAAAACCTATGCCATTGCCTCCGTCTCGTCTTCCTGATTTCGGTGGTATATTTACTTTGTCAAAAAGGCTCCGTATGGAGAAGATATCGCATTCTGTCCGAAAAGTCAAACAGGCAAAAAAAATTGCTGACTGTGTAGTCCGTACAGTCCGTACGGACGCTGATGTGGCAAGTCCGTACAGGTGACATGTGGCAGGTCCATACAGGTGATGTGGCAGCTCTAGGAAGTGACACGTGGCAGGCATATTTGGACATTTGGACATACGGATGGACCAATGCAAAGGTGACATGTGTCACCACTAGAAGGGTGACACGTGGCACAGATGACGTCAGCATCTGACGTGGCAACTGATGTGGCCGAAGTGACATGGCATGACGTGGTAGTAATCTATTGGCAGGTTCTGAGTGAATCATTTGTTGACACGTGGCATTTAATTGGAAAGTGATTGGGTGCCACGTGGCCCAATCACGGGTTGCCACATGGCACCCCGATATTGGTCTATATGGTTTGTGTCAAAATTTTATGGAGTCTGGGGGATTCGAACCCCGGACCTCCCCACCAGTGTATGACTTAAAAAATTCCGACCAACCATCACGCCACACGGTATTCCTTGTAAAGCATATGTTATAATATATATTTGAATTAGATATTCGGTAGGGGGGTCGGGTCGGGGCTTAGCCCCGACCCCCGGTTCTATGCATTATATGTGACCACGGTGGGAGTTTGAACGGGCACGGTTATGATGATTGGTGCGTAGTTATAACTACCAGCCCCGTGGTCCTATGTGACACCACATGACCGGGGAGCCAACGCCAACAGGGGGGCCAGCGCTTAGCCCACGGGGCTAGCGCTTGGCCATACTACGTCCATATGACCGATTCAAGAGGGGTGCGCACCATGGTTTGGGGGCTAGGCCCAATTTATAGTTATAAAAGTGGGGTTTTAACCAATTTTTGAGTTTTAGTTATTAATTAATCCCATTTTTAATGTATTTACTCCATTTTGGGGAGTTATTGGGCATTTTTGGAGCCTAATTTTTAGGAGGAAGTTGGAGATGAGTAACCAACTTCCCAGATATATAACCTAGGCCTCTTTGAGGCCATAGGAGATCATTGGGGGCATTCAGAGAAGAGTTATGCTGAGGAGAAGCCAAGCCATACCCATTTTGAGGCAGAGAAGCTTTTGAGGAGGAGACGTTGTCGGACCATTTCTGGGAGCTCCGGACGTCCATTTTCTGTGTCGTTTTCTTTGCACGGTTCTAGAGATCTGGACGAACATGACCAAATTAGTCTTGTAGCCATTTGGCATTGCAGAGATGTACTTTTGAGCTTTTGAACAGAAATAAAGAAGCCTTCCCCACAGAGAAAAAGGCCCGGAGACGTAGGCAAAGTTGTGCCGAACTCCGTTATCAATCTGCATGTTATGGTTTGCTATTTATTATTTCATTTCAGATCTGCATATATGTATATGGCTGTCATAATTTTTCTTCTTTCTTCATTCTTTCACTAAGTTTCTCAAATGGTTAATTAACGCATGCAAAATTAAAACTCAACCATAAGTCATTAAAAGATCCTGACGGATCAAGTGGTATCAGAGCTAGTTGACGTTTGGATTTGAGTTTTGCATGTTAACCAGGGAAAAGCTACAGCATGGTGAAGGCGATCTTGTTGTAGAGAATCCATTAATTGGATTGAGAAAAAGAGCTTCTCACAGCGAGAAAATGGCATCAGAAGAAGGGATTTCTCAAGATGAGAAAGAGTTCCGGAAAACATTCCTTGCTATGTCGGAGATGGTGAAAGTCTTGTACGAAGATTAATTGGAACGGAAGAGACCAGTTTTGGGTGATTTTTTAAAAGGAAAAATTGAAGAGGAAGAGGACCATCCTCAGATTCCTCCTTCACCTCCATCAACACCTCCTTCTTCTCCTTCTTCTTCAAGTTCAAGTTCTAAATCTAGTGGAAAGAAAAATGTTCATAAGAATAAGCATGAAATGCCATTGTCAAAACTTGATCTAAAATTTGAGTTGCCCATATATAATGGTGAAGTAAATGCAGAAAAACTTGATAACTGGATCAGAAAGATGGAGGTATACTGCAGTGTGCAACAGATCAAGGATGAGGCCACACAAATCAAGTTGGCATCTTTGAGACATGCAGGTACAACTCTTATCTGGTGGCAAAGCAAGCTACAAAAAGGAACACAAAATGTGGGTAATGTATTTCCATCATGGAAGGATTTCATTTCTACACTTATGAAACAATTCTATCCTTTGGGTTATAAAGAAAAAGAAATAATTGAATGGCAATATTTAAAACTAAGAAAAGGACAAACAGTGCAAGAATACACCGATGGATTTCGAAAAATGGAATTAATGTTAGACATTCCTTTGCAAACACAAGAAACCCTTATGAAGTATATAGGAGGTTTGCCTGCACATATTAGAAACATTGTTTTCATGTTTGGACCCACTAACCTTGATGAGGTTTCTGTTCAAGATACGTATATTGAAGCAGGGAAAGCAGGTGTGTCAGGGGAATCATCGTCTTCAAGGAAAGAGGACAAGAGGAAAAGGCATGGCAATGGAAAGAATGAAAATGCAGTGACAAAGAAGGAAGGAAAGCCCTCTTGCAAGCATTGCAAGAAAGAGGGACATGATGAGGACAGATGTTGGCAGTTTCATCCCAAGAAGAGGCCAAAGTGGTTCAAAGAAAAGAAGGGAACACAAACAGTGGCAACGACATCAAAACCCACAGACTTGGGATCGGATTCAGGTGACGAGTCAAAGATTTCATTGGTTGGTATGATAGGTAAAAATGGTGAAGATATTGATTGTAGAAGCAAGTTGTTTCATATAAGGGTAATCATGCGACACACTAAGATAGACACATTAATCGACAGTGGATCTCAATCTAATCTAAT
>ML828894.1:21051-38113 GCA_009831015.1 Picea engelmannii
ATATATATATATATATATATATATATATATAATTTTAATTATTATTATATATACAAACAATAATTATTATTTTATATATACAAACAAATGGTTTGTATATATATATGTAAATTTTTTATCTCTTTAATATATATATATATAATTGATATAGTTTTTATTATTATTTTTATTAAAATATTATAATTATTATTTATTATTAAGCAAGTTTGGCATATAGTGACGATGTTTCTTTTATGTTGCTGTAAAAATCTCGTATAGATTTTTATATTAATGCCCCCCCCCACCCACATTTTTATATTAATGCCCCCCCCCACCCACATATGTGGGTGGGGGGGGGCATTAATATAAAAATCTTAATAAGATTTTTATATTAATGCCCCCCCACTCTCGTATCTCTTTTAGATATATATAATCTAGTTTTTATTATTATTTGTTATAAATATTATTATTATTAATCTAGTTTTTATTATTATTTGCTATAAATATTATTATTATTATTATTTGTTATTAAACAAGTTTGATATATGAAGATATTAAGTTTATCAATCTCGTTTATACTCAAAACAAACTTGACATATAATGATGTTATCTATGTCTCTTCATCCTTTGTTATAAAAATCTTTCTACCCAATCATCTATATACATTATTTTATTTTCTATCGCACATATATATCATATTAATTTTATCCATTTAAATTAACATATTAACTTAAGCCATCTCGTTAAACTCATATGAATTACATGTAAATTGTATATTCAATCTTACCTTAAAAAAATAATATATGAATACTTATTTCAAAAAATTATTATTTAATAATAATATGAATGAGAAAAAATAAAATCTAATACATAGTTTCTTTGTACACTTATAAACATAAAAATTCCATTAAGTTGAGTATATATAATTTTTTTAAATAATTTCTAACATCAAACAACTTAATTTTATAAGTTTAAAATAACTCAATTTTATAAGTTTAAAATAGTGAACATAAAATTTCCATTACATTGTGTATATATAATTTTTTAAAATCATTTCTAACATCAAACCAACTCAATTTTATAAGTTTAAAATAGTGAACATAAAATTTCCATTACATTGTGTATATATAATTTTTTAAAATAATTTTTAACATCAAACCAACTTAATTATAAATTTAAAATCGTTTATCAAATTATGTTTAAAATATTTTACTATATTAGAAATACAAAATGAGTGGTGAAGGGGATGAGGTTAGTTAGAGCGCTCTGAAGATTAGGGTTTCAGATACCAAGCTAAACGACCACACTCCTAGGCCCGTTGGGGCCATGATTCAGACGGAAGGGGGGCAAATCGACGCCTCCTACAACCAAGCTACTGCGAATGGAAGCATCGGCGAGGGGGTTAAGCGATCGCCCTTTGAGCCGTCGCCGGACATGCGAGCCACACTCATCACGGAAGGCACCTTCAAGGACCGCGAGATGGACATCGACTCGGCAAACCCAGTGGCCCCTGCTACAACACCGACACCTTGGCTCCCTGGTAAGTGCATTCCTCAAGCACCGCAGGCCCCGAAGTACACAGTCAACTCTCCAAGGATAGAGGAGCAAAAACAATATATGAGAGACCACACCCTTGTAGGAAAATTCCTAGGGTTATGGCCATCAGAAAGGGATCTAATCAAGTGGATACAGTACTGGTGGAAACCAAAAGGGCACTATGAATTACAGCTGGGCTCAAAGGGCTTTTTTACAATCATACTGCATAATCTCGAGGACCGCACTCGCATCTTTGATGGGGGACCATATTTTTTTAACTCCGTCGGGCTTTTCTTAAGATTTTGGACCGAGAAGTTCAACCCTGAAAAAGAAGACTTCGCCCATGCTCCAGTGTGGATCTGCCTGTACTCTCTCCCTCAAGAATTTTGGTTGGAAGAGGTCTTGGCCGGTATAGGCAACACCATTGGAATATATGTAAAGTCTTCAGAAGCTACCAAATAGCGGCGATACACCTCGTATGCACGCACGTGTGTATACTTGAATATAGCAAAACCACTGCCAGGAACTATCATCCTTGAGTACCAAGACGAAGACTGGATCCAAACCATTGACTACGAACACATTCCCTTCCGGTGCCGGAAATGCCATGAACATGGGCACCTGTTCAGAGAATGCCCCCTCAATGCGACTCACAAAGGAGGGAACCCAAAAGAAGGAAAGGACAAGGACGACTTTGTTCAACCAGGCGGGAAAAGGCGACAAGCAGGGCAGAGGCAGCAAAATCAAGTAAGTAAAGATCCCTCTACCAGTAACAAATTCGCTATTTTATAGGATCAACCCGAGGACCCTTCAACCAAAATAACTCCTAGGGAGCTCCCTGTGGATAACCCCTCCCTTCCTGAGGGACAGAAGGAAGATCGACCATCACAAGGCAAGGAGGTCGATCAACCCCCACAAACCCCAGCAGGGGACCTGCAGGATCTCTTGGACATGGAGGATGGGGACGTCGATATGGAAACCGAAGAGCAAGACCTGGTTGGGGTGGACCTGGAACACCTTGAACATGCCTACAGACAACAAAAACTGTATATTATACCCCGGGACCAATTACGGAAAGTACATAAGGTTTTTCTCAACTCCTCCGCCGGCTCCTCGGCGCGATCCAGTAAGGGTTTAGGGATATAGGGCAGTCAATCAAAGAACCAGGGTAAAAACCAGAAAGACGACAAGAAAAGAGGCAGGAAGTCTACCAACAAACTCATACAGGAAATAGGACATTTTATGGTCAACTCAGGGAAAATCCACCTAATCTCAGACAATTTTCCTCCCCTCCCTACCCCCCCACCATCATCATGAAGATTATCTCTTGGAATATTAGAGGCCTCAATGGACGTAGCAAGCAAAAATTGCTACGGGATCTGATCTTTGCAGAAAAACCGGATATATTATTACTTCAGGAAACGAAATGCTCAACTGAGGACATTGATAAGCTTCTCCCCTACTGTTGGAAGCAAGGGGAAGTAATGTCAACAACCGCTACAGGTACAGCTGGAGGACTAGCTGTTATTTGGAACCCAACTACAGTAATGCTAGAGAACTTCATTACCACCAGATGGTCTATTACAGCGGACTACAGGCTTATAGGATCCAACAAACCGGGCCACCTAACCAATGTATACGGCCCAACCAATCCAAGGGACAAACAGGCCTTTCTCAGAAGCTTGAAATACCTCTCCAACCTGATCAGACATAAGCACTGGACCATAGGGGGAGATTACAACCTCATTCGAACCCTGGAAGAGAAAAAAGGGGGCTCACGACGCCTGGATCAAGACAGTAATGACTTCAACAGCCTCATAGACAATCTTAACTTGATTGACCTGGAAACTATCAATGGCACCTTCACATGGACAAATAGAAGAACAGGATCACACCAGATCGCTTGCAAACTTGATCGCTTTTTAATCTTTGACTCCCTTATGTTGGAAGGAATAGCCATGGAGGCAAGTATCTTAAATACTCATGGCTCGGACCATTGGCCCATCCAGCGGTGAATAGAAGTGTCGGCGTCACCAGGGAAAAAACCATTTCGGTTTGAGCAATTCTGGCTCAACCATCCAGACTTCCAAACCAAGATCCAAGGCTGGTGGGAACAGGCAGAGGTCACACAAGGCTCCAAGATGTTCAGGTTTCAACAAAAGTTAAAAAACCTTAAACAACTCATTAAGACCTGGAATAAGCACACCTTTGGCAACATCTTCGACTCCCAAAGGCAATTATCGGAGCAAATGGAGACGATACAAACCCAGATCCGCCTGCAAGGCTTAACGGACGAGTTGAAAGTCCAGGAAGAAACAACTACACAACAACTGGACGCCAGGAAGGCACAGGAAGAGATTCTATGGAAGCAGAAATCACGCATCCAGTGGCTCAAGGAGGGGGATCGCAACACTAAGTTCTTCCACAGATCTGTCATGCAACGCCGCCACTCCAATAGAATCACGCACTTAACCTCCGATACCGATGAGCACATTCTCTCCCATGAAGACATGGCAGCAACACTGACTGACTACTATAAGAACCTCCTCACGGAGCCTGCTCAGAACAGATCGGCAGCCATAGCCAAAATAACGCAACATGTGCCTGCCCTCGTCACCAGAGAACAAAACTTGGCTCTACTACAACCCATCACAATTGAGGAGGTGGATCAGGCGCTGCAAGACACTCCCAAGGGCAAGGCTCCTAGCCCGGACAGATTTACAAGCGATTTTTTCCACCACTGTTGGCCAATGATCAGAGTAGAGGTCTGGGAGATTATTGAGGACTCCCGCGCCACTGGACAGGTCCTTCAAGCTCTTAACGCTACCTTCCTCACTCTCATACCCAAAGAGGGGCAAGCCCACCACCCCGAGCAGTTCATACCCATCGCCCTTTGCAACGTCATCTATAAACTTCTAACAAAGGTGATAGCTCGCAGACTCAAACCCATTCTGCCTACCATCATCTCTCCGGAACAATCTGGTTACATAGAGGGCAGACAAATCTTGGACAACGTTATTCTGGCTCATGAGGTGATTCACTCTCTGCAGAAAACTAAATTGCCAGGTATGCTCCTTAAATTAGATCTCTCTAAGGCCTTTGATAAGATAAGCTGGGCCTATATGAAGGAATTGCTCCTCGCTTTTGGCTTTGACAAACTTTGGGTGACTTGGATCTTGAACCTCACCTCTACTGCTTTCTTCTCTATCCTTGTTAATGGCGTCCCCTCCAGTCCCTTCACCCCTTCACGAGGAATTAGACAGGGAGACCCCCTCTCCCCCTTCCTTTTCATCATCATGGCAGAAGGTCTCAGTCGAAGTATTCAAGCGACAGTAGCAGATGGCACTCTGGCAGGCTTACCGCCGCATGGCATCTCACCTCCTATTTCACACAGTCAATTCGTGGATGACACGCTCCTGATGGGCACCCCAACGGTCAGGGAAGCAAACTCCATTCTTCAGATCCTCCAAACTTTCTCGGAAGCCTCAGGTCTAGATTGCAACAAAGACAAATCCCTTATCTTCTTCTTTAATACGCCCCCTCCTCTCCAGCGCCATATCTCTGATCTCCTAGGTTTCCAAAGGAGCTCCCTTCCGTCCAAATACCTGGGCATCCCTCTTATCGATAACGCCCTTCGGAACTCCTCTTGGGAGCATTTTCTCTCCTCTTTTACCAAGAAGCTCTCTTCTTGGACCTTTAGAGTTCTTAACTTTCCAAGCCGGCTCACTCTCCTTCGCGCTGTTCTCCAGGCCCTTCCCACCTATCTCTTCTCAGTGATGGCAGCTCCTACCTTTGTATTGTCAACTATCAAAAACTTGCAGAGGAACTTCCTGTGGCAAGGTCTCAACACAGGGAAGAAAATAGCGCTTGTCAGCTGGGACAAACTCTGCCAGCATAAAGAGAAAGGAGGACTTGGCCTACGAGATCCTAGCCTCATGAATAAAGTCCTCAGCGCCAAAATCTGGTGGAGATGGCTCAAGAAACCTAAGGACCTCTGGGCACGCTTATGGAGAAAGAAATATGCACTCGAGGTAGCAGAAAAAAACCTCATACGTTGGAATGGAGACGCACCTGGGTCTTTAATCTGGGCAGCAACCAGGCAAAATAGATACCTCATCACCCAGCACGCCTTCTGGGAAATAAGAAACGGAAAAACAACCTTATTTTGGAAAGATTCCTGGCAGCAATGGCCCACTCTGGACTAGGAGGACTGGGTAGAGCGAATTAGCGCTCCAGCCATGTAGGCGGGCCTGACAACAGTGGCGGATTACTGGAGGGACGACCCACAGGACAACACTTGGCGGCACTGGCTTATTGACAGGCACAACATGAACCTAGACGACCACGTGGACTTGGGCCCTTATCAGACCGAAATGCTCAAACGAAAAATCCCCAAGCTCACGGGAGAGGATATCCTCCGATGGGGATACAGGCCGAGAGGCACCTACAACATAAGCGAAGCCTACCACATCAAGATTCAACCGAACCCGGAACCTACACGGACGGTTTGGCGAAAGATCCAGAACCTCATACATTGGCCCAAAATCACTCTCTTCCTCTGGCTTGTGGTCCACTCCAGCATTCTCACCTGGGACAATCTCTCTAAAAGAGGCTTCGTGGGACCCTCCATGTGCATACTCTGTGGGGAGGCAGCTGAAACCATGAATCACCTCCTTACCTCTTGCCCGTACACGGCACAAATCTGGGACCAAAATGCGCTTGTCATGCGCACCTCAGACTGTGTTCGAGACAACATCGTCGACACCATTACCAATTGGAGGGACCAAGTGTTTCACTCTCCCCCCCCTGAATCGTATCTGGCAATTGATCCCTGGCTTCATCCTCTGGCAGGTTTGGAAGGAAAGAAATAGAAGACTCTTCAGGAACACCTTCCTCCCTTGGCAACAGTGCTGGGCTCGCTGCCACCTCAACATTCTGGAAACTCTCAAGCTCTACCCTTGGACAGAAACAGACCTGACCAACAACCCTTCAGAACTCCTGATCCTGAAACTTTGGCTGCCTATCCCCTTCCCCTCTTCCCCCTCCTCCCTCCCTTCCCCTTCCCTCTCCTTCAATCCCTCGTCATGGTCGGCTCTGCCGGTTGAATTCATCAAATTCAATTTTGACGGGGCCTCCAAAGGCAATCCAGGGGCTGCGGGGTATGGAGCAGTCTTTCGCAATCATCATGGGCACATCATTCTTATCAGTGTAGGCTCTCTCGACTATACCACGAATAATGTGGCGGAACTCTGGGCACTCACCCGGGGGCTGCAACTTGCCAAGGATCACAAATTCACTCAGCTCATTGTAGAAGGCGATTCCCAAATCGTCATCAATCTCCTTGGCAGACTTTTAAATGGAGTTGATCCAGACAAAATCTCTCCAAGCTGGAGACTCTCGCATGGGCTAAAGACCATAGCAGAGTTACTGCACTCCAACCAGGTAGTCATACCAGCTCACGTCAGAAGGAGAGCGAATCAGGTGGCAGACGACTTGGCTAATACAGGGGTGAATTGGGATGGACCGAAAATCCTCTGCGACACTGCTCTCACTCCAGAGCACCCTATCCTCTAGCAGTGCATACGCAAAGCGATGGAAGTGGACAAACACCCCGATGGGGTGATGGGACCAGCTACCTGGCGCACAGAGGGAATGAGGGGATGCCAGCAGTGCATGGAGCCATGTGCTCGGCTCGTGCCCACTGTTGTCGACGCCCCCATGCATTAAATTGGATTTACGTCGATGGGAGGGGCATTTAGTCGAGCACCCTCGACCGCCTTTTCACAGAGTGCAATGACGTGGGTGGTCTGTGTTTTCGCCCTGCAGCTTGGGTTTGGTTCTGCTGGTTCGCTCATGGTGTTTTTACCCCTCCGGTCGCTCCCTGCCCTCAACCTTGGTTCCGCAGACCTCCCCCATCCACCAGGACTCACCATGCCGCGCCAAGGACTTCGACCACGCAGGGGTTCTCCCTGGCATCCTCGACGACCTCGTGTTTCAACTTCACCCCCTGGTTCGTCTCCAACTTCTTCTTCGTCGTTTCGACCACCTGTGTCAATCGCCCGCACTCCCCCCACTGCACCCTTTCCGACCTTCGATTGCCTGGCCATCATCGACACCAGCCCGAACCCTTCTTAGCGCCACCTCCTCGGCCCCTCTACCTCCAGGTACTCCCCTCCCCCTACTGCGCTGGGTTTGGCCTCAGCGAATTCACCCACTGGGATGCCTGGCCAGGGTCGACCAGGCCACAAAAAGAAGCCGCCGTCCTCCAACCCGTCGAGCGAAAACCTCACCATCTTGCATGACTTAGTCTTTGAACTCCATCAAGGAGTGGAGGACCTACAGTTTCGAGTACAACAGATGGATGGGCGCCTCTCAATCCTCCTCCAACTTCTTTCTAACTACCACGAGGCCCCTCCCGCAGATTCAGACGAAGCACCTTCCACTGCAAGCGATCACGAGAGCTGCCAACAGCAGGACGCCGCAGAGGACAACGAGGAACCGGATCGGTAGGAGTTCAAGCAAGCATTCATGGACACCGACAAGCAGGAGCAAACACCGTCGAGCTATGCTGAGGCTGTTAAGGGAAAGGTTCAGCAGGAGGCCAAGGAGATGACAGGCACCAATCTAGAGGTGTACATCCCGACGGCAGGTGCTGAGAAGGATGCTAACGAGGATGCACGCACCGAAGGCACTGACATGCAGTGGGCAACCAGCGGGACACCTGTCGTCGAGGAGCCATGGCCAGGCCTTCTGCCAGAGTATGTGCCAGATTATACACCACATGTCTTTTTTTAGATTTTACTCTCGTGACCTCCTTGGTAGTTAAATTGTCTGACTACTCTAGGACTGATAGGAACTCTGGTGCTAGAATTGCCTGGTTGGCTGAACTGGTTTCTCCTTCTGGAGCAGTTCAGTAATTACAACCGGTTGACTTGCAGTTTTTGTACTCTTGGTCTGGTTTTTGGAAGGCCTCTATATATATAAAAATAAAAAAAATACTTACTTACAAAAAAAAAAATATTTTACTATATTATATTTTTTTTAAGCTAGACTTTTGATATTACTTTTAAAAGACAAAAATTACAACATAAATCCATGATACTAATGTTGAGGCCATCAACAAAGGAAACCAATTCTACCACCAAATGTTAAAGTTTCAAAAAACTAGGCCATAATGGCTGAAAGAAGACACTATTTCATGGTTGAAACTATAATATTTGGAGCTAAGTCTATGAACGAGCCAATCCAAACTAAAACTAAGAAAATCAAAATAGAATAGGTGATATAGATTATTTGCTAAGATAACTGCTAGGAAAAGCATGCCTGGATGACTCATTCCATTTTGGAGCCATAACTGATTGAAGTAAGTCCTTTTCACTGAGCCTCTGGTGTGGATTTGTAGAATCTGAGTCCAAGAGCCAGTAATCTGTTCTTGTCTAAACTTCTGCTCATCATTGTCTCTACGTAGCTCCAGAATGAGGTCGCGCTGAATAGCTATGAACCCAGGAGGAGTAGGTGTTTGCATCTGGGAACTAGAGGCATTACCAGTTTTAGGAGTGGGAGGATTTAGACTAGAGGATGAAGGAGGAGTAAAGGCTGGGTTGATTTCCTCAACAATTGTGACAGGGAGAGGAGAGATACGTTCCATAACTAAATGGCATAAACACTTGCAACTGAATTCAGACGTTCGACTCATTGCGACCACGACCACAAAGACCATGAAAAATTCCACCAGCTCGTTTAGGCTTGCCTTGTTCCTGATATATGAAAACAACTCGAGGTCTAAAGAAAATGAGTTTGGTCGAGAGAGGGAACGAGGTCGGATTAGGGGAGACGAGACATACGAAAGAAGGAAAGGGGGAGGAGATTCAAGTATGGACTAGAATGATCCAAAGTCGGGGAGATAAGAGCTTGAAGGAGCCATCAAAACCCAAGCATCAACCAGTAAAGTGTTGTACTGAATGATGTTGAAATCCGTCACCTTCTCACGTATGAGATCCATTGCCAGATCCAGGTGGGAAGGGGATTGTAAGAATAATATGAACATGATTAAATGAGCGCCGAAAACCATTGACCTCGTGGAGTGTAAGGGAGGTCGCAAGTTGACAATTGTGACTGTTGGCATCATTTTCAATGTGGCACCCCATCCGGGGAGGAATTCTCCAACTGAGCTAATTTTGAGCATTCCAAGAATAATGAATGAGCATGGGTTTGGGAGGCATTACAAATTATATCCTGATCAAGACATTCAACCCCTTTTTACCATATTATTTGATATGTGAATGAAGTTTCAATTTTTTAAAATAAAAACATAAATTTTCTTTTCATTAGAATTAAAATATATAAATAAATTTATATACAGCCTGTAGGGTATGTATACCTTCGTAGACTTTACCAGTCAAATCGCTGGGCGGAGGGGGGTCCCTTGTCCCACAAACAAGGGGGTCTCATACACCAATTTGGTGTGCTGGCTTGGTCGTGACCTTAAAAATAGATTGTTATTATTATTATATATAATTTTTTTTAATTATTTATTATTAAATTTGATATATGGTGATATTTGTTTTTTGGTAAATAAAAGAGAGAAAATATATTACCTTAAGAGCTTAAAAAAAGTACATTGTTCTTTTCTTGCCACTTGTTACGCCACATCAGGTAAACTAGAACAGGTGGCTTGCAGAAACATTTGTAAATCATAACAGTATTATCAGAGTTTAACTTGACAGTTGCCATATTGATTACATGAGACGTGTCTGGTGTCATGCACCAGAGAACATGACCACCATGGCTACAGCTATAGATCCTAAAATTTAACAAAACTAAAAAAAGCTAAAGCCGATTCTTGATATGTAAATAGAGAAAGAAGCTATGCATTTGGCAAACCCGGACGTCCATCGGTGTCGTAGGTAAAGACGAACTTTTGTCCACAGGTTGAACATCGAGTTTTCTCTAGAACATCTGATAAGGCATTGAACAGGAGGTCCATGCGTCGACTGAGAGTGCATTGATTTTGAGTTTGATCCTCCATACTTCACCACATATCAAATATTAGTTGTAGGTGGTCGTCCGAAAAGCGATGAGGATTGGGCATAGGCTGCTCAATTTTCTCATCCGCTTCCGCAAGAAGAATTGTATCCATATCGAAATCCACCAGTGGAGTTTCTTCCCTGTCCAGCCCAGGGCTAGAGTTCCTGGCAATCCACTCTGCTAGCCAGCTGGGGGGAATTTCTTCCTCCACCAAGTAGATTCCTTGCTCCATAGGCTAGGCTTGGGGTCTGGTGATGATGCTAGGCTCGAGTGGGGCTTCCAAGGGCTGCAACTCAAGAGGAGGAATTTCTTCTTCGACCGGGCAGCTTCCCGTATGATGCATATTTTCAGAAAGGGGTGGGGGCAAGTTCTGGGAATGAGGGGTGGGAGGGGGAGTCTCAGTCCAATTCTGGCTTCTTCCAGGGGAGTTGGTCGAAGGGGAAGATTGCGAAGGGTCAGGGCGGCTGCGCCTCGCGATGAAACTGTAATACAATGGCCCTCTTTTGGGTTTTCCACGCTCTTTGGGCATGATTGAAGGATAGTAGTGAATATGTTGTGGCAGAGGGGAATACCAGGCTATAGGAGTCACGTTGGTGAAAAGGAGGTTGAGAGAGGTAACCAACAATGGTGAGGAGGCGACGGGATAAGGTCCACAACAGGAATACACATGAGACAGAGAGAACCAGAGAGATAGCTGAAAATGGTAAATGATAGAATGCCCATGAGCTCTTACCTTCATAGCAACCGATTGAATGCTGGTGGGGGGCGCCATGAAAGCCGAAGTGACATTAGCCCGAGGACGAGTACCCGCTTCAGTACTCTAGAACTGGTTTGCATGCATAGCCATTAAATTCCTAGAGGTAGAGCATCGCACTACCATAAGTGTAGTGTTAAGGCCCGTCATTCAAATGGTGTGGGGGTAAGGGTGGCGGTTGTGGGTAATAACTCCCCATGCTGCATGTGCTCCATGCTTCTTTCTTTGGCCAGATATCACCCCATTCGGGGATACAATGTCTTGGAGAGCGAACTCCTTGCAATGAAGCAGCAATTGTGTGTCCTGAGATTGCCTCGTGTTGATGAAGATGTCACACAGGAGAGAGGAGACGCCTTCATTTGCTAACCTGTCAACAACCTGGTTGGCTTCTCGATGGATGTGAGAAGTGATTAGTGTGAGAGAAGGTCGAAGAAGGGCTTTCAAGTTGTTTAAGGGGCCCAAAAGACACCAGCTGGGAGTAATCTTTTCTGGATCATTGTCATTGATAATTTTGGCTACAAGATTAATGATAACTTTAGAATCCCCTTCAATTATAAGGCGAGTAAGTTCTACATTCGCTGCCATTTGGATTCCTCTAACAAGGCCCCATAATTATGCTGAATTGTTCATGTCATATCCCAGATGCTCGACCAAAAGGCACTGAAGATGTCCTAGACTGTCCCTGATGACTGCTCCATATCCTGCTAAGCCGAGGTTTCCCTTAGAGGCTTCATCAAAGTTAGCTTTGTAGAATCCTAGGGGTGGGGGAGACCAAGAATGGGAGTTGGACTGGGGCGAAGCTTTGCGAGGTTGAGTTCCAGAAGGAATCAGGGGAAGGCCTGACTGCCAGGTTGCTAGAATTGAGATCTCTAGGGGTTCCGAGGGAAAGTCATCTTGGGTCCAGGATTGGGCATGAACTGTCCTGAACATGATTGAGGATAGTGGACCAGAGGATATTGGGGGGGGAAGCCAGGGAGTGAAAAATGCGTCTATTCCTTTCTTTCCAGAGTAGTCAAACAATAAAACTTGGAAGGATTTGCCAGATTCTGTTCAGTATAGGGCTTTGGAAGGATCTGTTTCCCCAATTTACGATGGTATTTATGATGTTGTTTCTTTCTCTTTTGGTTCTTCTCATTTGTTGAGATGCCTGATCCCAGATTAGTCCACTGAAAGGACATTGATTGAGAATGTGCTCCATTGTCTCTTCTTGCTGCTGACATAGATGGGAAATTGAGGGTCCTATGAACTCTCTCCGCCTTAGATGATCCCAGGTTAAGATTTTATTCTGAACGAGGAGCCAGAGAAAGGTGGAGACTTTTGGCCAGAGATTGGATTTCCATATTATGTTCCAGAGGATTTCTTTCGGTTGATTGTGGAAGTTTTCCTGTAGATGATATCCCTCTTTGAGTGTGAACGTTCCATTGGGATTATGCCCCCATCGTAGAATATCCAGATCTTCACTTATACAGAGCTTCCTTTGGTTTACCATTTCTTTCCAAGGTTGTAGATCGCAGTCTGTCGTCACCTGTAGGTCTTGTGGGGAGACTTTCCAACTACACCAGGGAGGGTGAAGAGGGGCATCCAACCAGAGGTCAACTACTTTGCGTTTCTTCCAATCTGTTTGTACTTGGTAGGGGAAGATATTTTCCTTTGATTGCAATGGGGGAAGTTGTTGCCAAGAATCCGTCCAAAACATGGCACTCTGACCATTCCTAATTTCCCAGAAGGCATGAGCTTGTATTAGCGGTCGATTTTTCCAAGCTGTGTTCCATATGTTAGAGCCTTGGATCTGACCTATCAATTGAATGAGTTGAGCTTGAGGGGTGTTTGGAGTATATTTTTGTTTCCAAAGTTTGGCCCATAATTCTGTTGGAGTTTTGAGCCAGCGCCACTAAATCTTTGCCCCCATGGTGTTATTTAGCTTATTCGGGTCCTGGAGACCTAGTACCCCCAGAGATTTCGGTTTGCACACTTTGTCCTAGCTGACAAGGGCCCATTTTTTATTGGGGTCATGTCCATGCCAAAGGAAATTCCGTTGTAGGTTTCTTATACTTTTGATAACATTTTGCAGAGCTGCTAGGGCTGAGAACATATAGGCAGGGATAACCTCAAGCACCGATTTAAGGATAATAACTCTGGGTGGGAGGTTGAGGGATCTGAAGGTCCAATTACTGAGGAGATTGGAGATGGAGAGGAGAAGGGAGTCCCAAGAGATATTTCGGGTAGCAGAGTCTGAAAGGGGGAGACCCAGATAATGGGAAGGAAGGGAGAAAATTGGTATTTCAAGCAGACAAGAGATATGAAGTTGAACTGTTGGGGGGTGTTAAAGAAGAAAAGCTAAGATTTTTCCAAATTGAAGGAGGTGCCAGAGGCTTCACTGAAATCATTGAGAATATTCTTGAGTTTGTTGGCTTCCTGAGCTGTGGGAGAGTTCAAGAGCATGGTGTCGTCCACAAATTGGTCGTCGGAGGTAGCTGTTTGTAGCCCGTGCAGATGGAGGCCTTGGAGGGAGTCGTCCAGAATAGAGGCTTTGATATAACGAACTAGACCTTTTGCCATGATGACAAAAAGAAAAGGGGATAGGGGATCTCCTTGTTGAATACCTCGGGTGGGTGAGAACGGTTGAGAGGGGACTCCGTTAACAAGGATGGAGAAAAAAACAGAGGAGATGAGTTGCATTACCCTGGCAATCCAATAGCTGCTGAAACCAAAGGCTATTAGGAGGGCTTTCATGTAGTGCCAACTTAAGTGATCAAAAGTTTTTGAGAGGTCAAGTTTGATTAACATACCTGGGGTGCGGGTGGTCTTGAGTGAATGGATGACTTCGTGAACCAAAATGACATTGTCCATTATCTACCTTCCCTCCACATATCCTGATTGTTCTTCAGAGATGATGAAAGGGAAGATCGGCTTGAGTCGCATTACAATGACCTTGGAGATGATTTTGTAGATTACGTTACAGAGCACAATTGGCCTGAAGTTCTTTGGATTGGTGACTCGTTCCTCCTTGGGNCAAACCTCTTCACAGATCATAGGTGAGCAATAATGGAAGAAGTATGTGGTGAAGCCATTAGGTCCAGGCACTTTTCCTAGAGGCATCTCCTTAATTGCCTTATCCACTTCTTCCTGTGTTATAGGTCTCATGAGGGCTTGGTTCTGTTCTGGAGTTATCAGGGCAGGAATATGTTGAGTGATGTGATTTATCGCTGGAGTTCTATCGATGTCGGGCTTTGAAAGCAGATTCCTATAATAATTAACCAACTACGAGACTATTTCATCATGATTAAGAATAATGTTACCTTGTGCATCCTCAAGTTTTGTGATACGGTTGATGAAGCACTTGTGGATCATGGAGAGATGGAAGAATTTGGTATTCTTTTCTCCTTCCTTGAGCCATTGGATTTGAGACTTTTGTTTCCAAAGAGTTTCCTCCTGCTTGTGTCGGTCTTCAAGTTTCTTTTATAGGCTCTTTTCCTCCCGTTGCTGGTCCTCCGTGTAACATGTTAGAATTATCTCCCATTGCATTTCCTTAAGTCTCTGCTCTAGAGATTTCTGATCTTGAAAGATGTTACCAAAAACGTCCTTATTCCACTGGCGGAGTTGTTGTTTGAAATTTTTTAGTCGTTGTTGAAGTCCGTACATCTTGGTTCCTTGTTGAATCTCCTCTTTTGCCCACCAGTCTCAGGATAATTCATGGAACTCTGGATGAGTTAGCCAGAATTTTTCAAACCGAAATGGTTTGAATTTAGGGGTGGAAATCGTATCTAGCCAAAGTTGAACTGGCTAATGATCCAAACCAGATTTGGGTAGGATAGTTGCTTCCACCATTGGTCCTTCCATCATTAAGGTTTCAGAAATTAAGAAGCGATCTAGCCTACAGGCTATTTGCTGAGGTCTTGAACGCTTATTGGACCAGGTAAAGGAGCCATTGCCTATTTTGATGTCTACTAATTTGAGGCGCTCAATGAGGTTTCTGAGCTTGAAACTATCCTGGTAAAGACATTGCTTGCCTCCTCTTTTTTCTTCTAGAGTGAGTATGATGTTGAGATCTCCTCCCACTATCCACCGCTTGTGACCAACAAGCATCCCAAGATATGAAAGGTTGTTGAGGAAGAGATCCTTCTCTTGACTGCTCTGAGGGTCGTATGCATTGGTGATCACTCCATCTTCGCTGGAACCAATGGAGCGATAATGCGCAGTGAGGGTACTTACCATGGAGAGAGCTTGATCAATGATGACTGTGGCTAGATTCCAAAGGATGGCTAGACCTCCAATTAATCCCTTTGAGTCTATGCAGATATAGTTGCATGAACGCCAACACCTCTTGAAAAGATCCTCAACCATGTTTTCGACACATTTGGTTTCTTGTAACAAAAGAATATCTGGATCCTCAGATTTTAAGTAAGGTAGTACGAGGATAGCTAGCGAGAGAAGCACTAGGCGGGGATATTGATCGAAGGAAGTATGAGTGGATTTGGGTTACATACTTTCCTGGCTGGTCATTTTTTTGGGTCAAAGTCATTCTTATTTTTCCTTTCAGATTAGTTAGCGTGAGTTGTTTTGGATTAATCCCTTTCTAGCGAACATTAAACCTTTAATACCTATTAGCAAGATCCCTAAACAAGTCACTATCATTTTTCAAAGTGCCCCCTTTGCACTTCACACAAAGGTTTTAGGCGCTTATTAATGGCATCATATGCATGTAATGCGATTTTGTCCGAGTCTAGTGGGTTTGAATTTTTTATTTGAAATTTTATATTAGGTTTTTAAATGGTATTAATAATATTTCAAGTTTTATAATATATTATTTGATTTGTTTAGAGTTATGGTGATTTATAATAATAATTAATTACAAATATAATGATATTATTGAAAATTTATTTGAATGATTTATTATTCCATTCTCATTTCATAAATATTTAAAAGGATTATTTTTTTTTAAATGTAATTTTTTAAATCACTTAAAAATAATATAAAATGAAGACAATGCACTTGAAACTTATAAACCTATAAATTGTAAATATATAAAAATAAAATTTTGATTATTATAAAAATTTATCTCTTTTTTTAATTTAGAAGTGCATTTTTTTTAATCATTTAAAATTAATATAAAATAGTTAAAATGCACTTAAAACTCATAAACCAATAAACCAATAACTTGTAAATATATATAAATAAAAATTGAATTATATATATATATATATATATATATATATATATATATATATATATATATAAATCTCTTATTTTTATTAATACACTTTTTATATATTTAATATAGTTTTTATTATTATTTATTATAAGTATTATTAATATGACTTGTTATTAAGCAAGCTTGATTATTATTTGTTACAAGTATTATTAATATGATTTGTTATTAAGCAAGCTTGACATATGATAACCTTAGCTTTATCTGCGTCTCTTTCATACTCTGTTGTAAAAGTCTTCCATTTCTCTTTCATATATATAGTCAAAATAGTTTTTATATTTATTTGTTATCAGTATTATTATTATTTCTTATTAAGCAATGATGAAGTTAGCTTTATTTATGTCTCTTTCATACTCTGCCCTAAAAATATTTCTTCCCAAAGCAAGCTTGACATATAGTGACTTTATCTATGTTTCTTTCATACTTTGAAAACAAAATAATACTAATTATAAAGATAATTGCATAAAGACTTTTACAACAATGTACGAAAGAGACATAGATAATGTCACTATATGTAGATGAAAATAAAATAATACTGATTCTCTTTCATACTTTGA
>ML828894.1:39830-54277 GCA_009831015.1 Picea engelmannii
GAAACTGGTTTCACATCGTTCATACCAAACCTCAAAAGTATCTTCTCAACATACTTTTGTTGTGACAACCAAAGCTTACCATTCCTCCTGTCTTTGAATATCTCCATGCCCAAAATCTGCCTTGTTGCTCCTAGATCTTTCATATCGAACGTCCTAGCCATCTGAGCCTTTAACCTGTTGATCTCAGTTATGCGTTTGCTTGCTAAAAACATATCATCAACATACAATACTAAGATAATGAATATGCCATTATTCAATTTCTTAAAGTAGACACAATGATCATATTCACTCATTGTATAATTCTGGCTCACCATGAAAGAGTCAAATTTCTTGTACCATTGTCTGAGCGACTGCCTCAGACCATACAATGATTTCTTGAGCCTGCAGACAAATTTCTTGTTGCGATTCTGAACGAACCCTTCTGGTTGTTCCATGTAAATTTCCTCATCCAAATCTCCATGTAAGAAAGCAGTTTTAACATCTAGTTGCTCCAACTCCAAATCAAACAATGCAACTAATGCTAACACAATTCGAATTGAAACAGTCTTTACAACTGGTGAAAAAATCTCATGAAAGTCAATACCTTCTTTCTGAGAATACCCTTTCGCACCCAGCCTTGCCTTGTACCTTTCCACCTTATCATCAACACCCTTCTTCAGCTTGTAGACCCACTTGCAACCTACAATTTTCCTGTTTCTTGGAAGTTCTACCAGGTCCCATGTAACATTCCTCTCTAATGCTTTCATTTCATCCTTCATCGCTTCTTTCTATTTATCGTTGTTTGAACCCTTCACAGCTTCCTGATAGCACGAAGGTTCATCATCATTAGTACTTAAAGAAACTGATGAAACAAAATCATCATACCTTCTTGGAGGATTTTTGACTTGTGTAGACCTCCTTAGGGAAGTTTGTGGCTCATCCACAATCTGTTGACTGTCATCATCAACCATATCTTCCTCTGCTGCAGGAGACTCTTCATGAACATCTTCTGAAACTTGTTCATGTTCAATTTCATTAGTTTCAAACTGAATTTGCTGATATTTTGGCGCTTCTCCTTGTTTCATTTGAACATCTACATTTGATATTATGAGAGATGATTAATCAAATATTACATCTCTGTTAATGGTGATCTTGTGGGCAGTAGGATCCCACAACCTGTGCCCCTTAATACCATCACCATATCCAACAAAGATAAGCCTTTTTTATTTTGGATCTAATTTAAAACGCTGATGTTTCAGAATTAGAGCATAGGCATCACAACCAAAAACTTTAAGATTAGAATAATTACAAGGGTGACCTGTCCATACCTCCTCAGGGATTTTGCATTCTATTGCTGTTGATGGTGATTGATTCACCAGATAACAAGCTGTAGTTACTGCTTCTGCCCATAGTTTCTGCTACAAATTGGCGTTACTAAGCATACTCCTTGCTCTCTCTAGAAGAGTCTTGTTCATGCGTTCGACAACTCCATTTTGCTGAGGAGCATAGGCAGTGGTTTTATGCCTATCAATCCCAAATTCCTTGCAATAATTCTCAAACTCCATTGACATAAATTCACCACTATTATCAGTGCTTAAACATTTAATGGATCTACCAGTGCTCTTTTCCACTAAATCTCTAAACTGTTTGAAAACTGTAAATACATCAGCCTTACTCTTTAACATATAGATCCACACCTTCCTAGAGAAATCATCTATAAAAGTTACAAAATATGATGATCCTCCATATGAAATAGTAGGGGATGGTCCCCAAACATCAGAATGGATATAATCAAGGATTCTTTCATTGGTGTGTCTTCCGGTGTTAAATCTCTGCCTATTCTGTTTTCCATAAATACAGTGCTTGCAAAAATCTAACTTTAAAGACTTTAGACTAGGAAGTAACTTGCGATCAGTTAATACCTTTAATCCTTGTTCGCTCATATGACCCAACCGTTGATGCCATAGTCGAATAGAATCACTGTCGTTCTCAGACACTGCTGTCACATGATCTGATTGAGTCCTCCCTTCTAACAGAAACAGGTTACCAACCTTTTTTGCTTTCATAACCAGTAGAATTCCTTTATAGACCTTCATAACTCCACCATGAACAATAGTCTTGTAACCTCCTATGTCTAAGACTCCCAAAGAGATTAGGTTCTTCCTAAGCTCAAGTACATGTCTTACATCAGTTAGTATTTTAATAGTTCCATCAAACATTTTAATTCAGATGCTACCAATTCCCACAACTTTAGATGAAACATCATTACCCATGTAAACTACTCCATCTATAGATTGGTAAGTAATAAACCAGTGTCTATGAAGACACATGTGGTTTGAAGCACCAGAATCTAATAGCCATTGTTGATCATGACGAGAACCAATACTAATTGATAAAACTTCATCAACCATACCTGACCCTGTTGACGAATCTGTTTCAGTTGCGTTTGCTTCCTTTGTCTCTTTTGGAGGGTCTTCTTTGGAGGCTTACTGTTGCTTCCAATAGTCCTTCTTCAGGTGTCCAGATTTGCCACAAAACCAACACTTAAGCTTGCTCTTTCTGGCCTTCGACTTTGAATGAGAGAAATCCCTCTGACCCTGTCCTCTTTCTTTAGGTCTGCCTCTGACCACCATCGCCTTCGATGTAGAGGTTTCTAGATTGGATTTCTTCCTTGTTTCCTTAGACAGTAAAGCTCCAACAATATCGTCAAACTCAATACTTTCAATTGAACTGAAACTAATAGAGGTAACGAAATGATCCCATGATGCGGACAAAGAACATAATAACGTGATTGCCTTATCTTCGGATTCAAATTTCACTCCCATGCTATCCAACTGGACTAGAAGAGTATTGAAAGTATTTAAATGATCAACAATTTTCGTACCTTCCTTCATGCGCAAGCTGTACAACTGCCTTTTCAGGAAGATCATGTTTGTCAAGGATTTCGTCATGTATAGGCTTTCCAGCTTTGACCACAAACCGACTGTTGTCTTCTCTGTAACAATGTTGAACAGTACATCGTCGACCAAACACGAACATATGGCACTCAGTGCTCTCGCATCCATCTTATCCCAGTCTTCGTTTGTTATGGACGTGGGTCGTTTTGCTTTTCCCCAAAACGCCTTCACCACGCTTTGTTGCACAAGCATATCGTACATCTTAACCTTCTAGATCTCGAAATTATTCTTACCATTAAACTTCTCAATTTCAAATTTAACACTTTACATCTTTTTCTTTAGAAGAAACATAAAAACAAACACTACTCCTTGTAATAACCAATGCCCTTTCAAAAAATAAAAATATGTAAAAGAATAATGATTTAAATTCCACAAATTTCAATAAAAGATTTAATAATTTTAAACCAAAAAAACCCTTTAACTTTTAAAACCTTATAACTCCTACCTTTTAAATATTATATTTAATCCTAAATATAATAAACATTCACTCCATTAAAAAAGCCTTTTTAAAACATCCTCCACTTGACTTGACTTGACTTTCACGTTTATCAAAAAAGGAAATTCAATACCCAAACAATTCTTCATACCTTTAATTTGTTTTCAAAAGGCATACGAATTTTTCCTTGAGAAAGGATCGGCGCTCCTTTGACCATTTAAGGGAAGCGCAAGTTTTAAGGTGGAGCGCTCCTTGAGTGTGGAGGTGGGAGCGCTAGTGCTCATTGGCTATGAATGGGGAGCATCGGTGCTCTTTATATGCATTTAGCCTAGCGTCGATAAAAATCCGTGTAAGTCATCCCTACTTCAGCGCTCCTATCAAGCAAGGTGCCCATTACTGATGTAAAAAAAAAACGCTCCTTTCAAGTAACCTCTCCAACACATTGCTCTTAAACGCAGCCTTTCAAATGCAACCTCTTCTAGCAAGCAACTCTTGTCTGCGGTCTTCTCAGTGCTGATACCACTTGTTATAATTTGCAAATGCCGCAACACAAATTAACATAAGACAATCAATAAAAATGTAGACAAGAAACACAACAATTTACGTGGTTCACCCAAACGTTGGGCTACGTCCACTAAGCATAGGTATCGGTTGTCTTATTATTCATATCAAGGAGATTACAACACGTTCACACTCATCTCACTCTTAGCCACTACGGGCATACATCAATTTATAACAATGTACATTAAAAACTCATTATTAAATATAAACTCATCCATATTCTAACTTGGTCGTAATGGTTACAACCAATGCTCGATTATAAGATCTGAAATCCTATTCATGAAAAAATTCATTATCACCGTCTCCAACATTTCATACTCCACTATAAAAATCTCTCATCTTCTTTTTATATATAGAAAGAAAGTCAACATAATTTTTATTATTATTTGTTATAAGTATTATTATTATTATTTGTTATTAAGCAAGATGATTTTAACTTTATCTATACCTTTTTTATATTATGTTGTAAAAATCTCCCATCTTTCTTTCATATATAGTCAACATAGTTTTTATTATTATTTATGATAAATATTATTATTATTATTATTTCTTATTAAAAAAATTTGACATATGATAAGTTAACTTTAATTATGTCTCTTTCATACTTTACTATAAAAAATTTTACACAAGCCAAACTTGACATAGAGTGACTTTATCTATATCTCTTTTATACTTTATGGAATTATCTTTGTAATTAATATTATTTTATTTTCATTTATATATATTATTTTATTTTCATTTTATTTTCCCTTTAATTAACATATTAACTTAACAATCTTTGTAATTAATATTATTTTATTTTCATTTTATTTTCCCTTTAATTATTGCTTTGAACTCATATGGATTACATGTAAATTGTATATTCAATTTTAAACACTTATTTTATTCAATTCCCCCTAAAATATATATTCAATTTTACCAAAAGAATAACACACAAACACTTATTTTATCAAATCCCCCCAAAATATATTATTTATTAATATAATAAATTAAAAAAAATCCAATACATAGTTTCTTTCTCCTAAAATATATTATTCAACAATAAAATTAATTGAAAAAAAATCGAATACTTAGTTTCTTTGTCTATTTATTTGTAAACATAAAATAAAATGGATTTTGATTACATTTTATAAATAAAATTTGATTACATTTTGTATATAATGTTTTTGATTAATTTCTAACATTAAACTATTTTAATTTTATAAATTTCAAATCCTTTATCCTATTATTGATATAGGTAAATGAAGCTTTAGTTTTTTTTTTATTTTAATAAAAATGTATATTTTTCTTAAAATTGAAGTGTAAATTTGTATATAAAAATACATTTTAGAATTTTTATTATTAATTATTATAAATATTAACATTATTATTTATTATTAAATTTTACCTAGGATGACATTAGCCTTATTTACAATATTTATTCATATTTTAAGATAAAAAATTTTATCCAATCATCTTTATATTTGCATTATTTTATTTTCTTTCTTATATATATATATATTATATAATTTTTTCATTTATATTAATATATTAACCTAAAGTTACGTGGATGGGGTGACACCAATTCGGGTAGGGGCACCCACATGGAGCACTCTACAACCAACCTGTTATATGCTCTAGCTCAGTCTGGAGGTGGGATTATGATAGACTCTCAATAGTGTGAGGGGATGACAAGTTCTCGTACTTGGGATTACATTCTCCCAGTTTCCAATGTGTGAAATGATTATGGAGTTCAATCCTGGTCCAATGAGGTATAGAGAGAAGACACAAACAAGTTATGTTGTGGAGGCGGGTTGTAAATGGAGAGGGTACAAAGAGAGGTAATGGGAATTATGTTCGGAGGAGGGGGAGTCTAAGCGTTCAAATGATGATGAACAAGGCGAGAACCATAAGTGTTTGGTCTTTGATGTTTCGAGCGGGATACTGGAATTTTCGAATTTGGCTCGACACATGAGGTAGGCTATGGCATGATTACTCGAGCTGGGAGGTGGGGGATAGCCCGACTTGGTCAACAGTGCTTCTGGATGGGTCTACAGGTCGAGGAAATCGTCTGGTGTGGTGGGTGGTGAGGTCGAGGTCGAAGCTTGGTAGCTAGTGGTGTTTGGTGGTGGTTTTTAGAATGGCAAGGGGTAATGGTAAGGGTGGTAAGATGAGGAAGCATGCGACGAGGAGAAATGACCAGGGCTCATCATCTCGAGGACTGTTATCCTTCACCAAAACGACACAAGATGCCTGGATAGCAAGGCATAGATTCCACGAACAATGCACAGAGGCAACCAAGAAGGAGGTGGAGGAAGTCTAAGTACCAGTTCGAGCAGAAGGACTAGAAACTCTTGACACTCAAATTCTGGAAGAGATGCAGGACTAGGTGATGGATTTGGTGTATTCCAGGATGTGTGATATAAAATATTTCAAGATTGCCAAGACCTATTGGATTGTGAAGGCCATGGTCATCCAAGCATTGGAAAAAACCATAAAGGAGAGGAGGGATATCTTACATTCCATCCACATATTTGAAGGGAAGTTTGAATTGTTGTGTCAGTTGGAATTAGGTGTCAAATTCAAGGTTGCTCCAATAGGGGATCACAAGGCTAAATGGAAACAAGAGGGCACTTCAAGCTTTGCACACATTAGATACAACCCAATTGTCTTGGACACAGACTCCCCATTTCCAACAACGGTTCAGGAAGATGTTAAGGTTGAGAAACCACAGGCTCCAACTGATGGACGTGGTTTGAATATGTTTTTCTTGCCTTTCTTATTTTCTGTGTATATGGACAATGCTAAACACTTAGGGTATTTTGTTCTTAAAACTAATAACAGGTTGTTACTTCCTTTTGCCATCGTTAATGATATCAATGTGACTCACAATACTCGTTTATTTTGGTTTGAAAACTCATCTAAATATCACAAGATAGGAAATTTGGTTTCCACTATGACAAATCCCCTTGAGTTTTGATGTAACTCTTTTACTCTATATAATAGAAGAATCCAAAAAATTATATATATATATATATATATATATATATATATATATATATATATATATATATATATATATATATTCAATTTCAACAAACAAATAACACATGAATACTTATTTTATCCAATTCCATCTCAAAAAATATTAATTAGTTTTAAAAAACAAGATTTCAAATACATTACTTTTTTCCTACTTATCCTCCACACACAAAATGGATTTTCATCACATTTTGTATATATAAAAATCTTTGCCATTTCTAACATCAAACGAACTCTTATAAAGATTTTTTACTCATTTGATACCTGAATAAAGCTTAATTATAATCTTTCTTTTTCCCTAAAATTAAGAGTGTAAATTTCCTTACCCTTAAAATTATAGAATTTAATAATGATATAATGCTCCAATTTAGAATTTAATAAGAATTTAATAATAATATAATGCTCCAATTTAGAATTTAATAAGGATATAATGTTTTCAATTTAAGTGAGTAACTTAAAAGAATGATAATCATAATTTTTGAAAATAATAATTTAAATTTAGTAAAAATATTTTTTTTAAATAAATTGAGTTAAAGATTTTAAAATTTTATTTAAATTTTACATCATTAAAAAAATATTAATAATATTAAATTTTATATTCTTAATAAATTTAAAGATAAAAGAAAAAATAATGATAAAATGAAAAATAATAATAAAATCATTAATAAAAAAATTAAAATACTATAATGTTTTTTATAACTTTTAATTAAATTAAATTAAAATACCATAAATGTTTTTTATAACTTTTAATTTAATTAATCCTATTTGTTTTTTTATAACTTTTAATTTAATTAATAAAAACTATTTTTATAACATTTTGAAATAAAAAAAATAAACAATTAAAATCAAATTCAATACTCAATACTTCTGAACCCAGTCCCTGAGGTGTAGGACAGTAGGTGACGGAGTGTGTTGTTAAGCCACTCCGTGATGTTAAAGTCACCGGTTCGAAACCTGCGGGACAAAAAATCCAACCATGTTAAAGGTTGGTGTGGCTCAGGCCGGATAAGCACAAATAAACAAACAAACAAAAAAAACTTCTGAACCCATAATAAAATTAATCGTTAAATTAACCCAAAAATACTTTAATATGAACACACATTTATTCCAAATCTCCTCCACAAAAATATGTTTAAAGTCTCCTTGATCTTTAAAAAATCTATATAACTTGAAGATATAAAATCGATATAAATAAATATCCATTACGACGAATATTTATTGCTTACAGTTTTTAATATTTGGTGTACCTTACTATCCTTTTATTTTTGAATCTCTTTATTTTTTTAGTAAAATCTTAGCAAGTAAATTTAATCGAACAAAAATTAAAAATATTTAATTCGACTAATTTTTCGTATACCTTGCTATCCATTTATTTTTGAATCTCGTTACTCTTTCACTCAAATCTTAGCAAGTAAATTTAATTGAACAAGAACAAAAATACAAATATTTAATACCGCATTTTATATTCTTGAATCTCGTTACTCTAACTCAAATATTAGCAAGTAAATTTAATTGAACAAAAACAAAAGATACAAATAGTTAATACCTCATTTTATATTTAAATGTTTATTAATTTTTCAACTTAAAAAATTATATTTAATTTAATTTAATAAAAGATACAAATATATAATATTGTGTTTTATATTTAAATATAACTTTTAAAATATATTTAATTTTTCTTTATTTTTAAATTTTGTTTATTAAATATTTAACTTTTATTTAGTTTGTTAGTAAGTTTTTCAAAATATTATTTTTATAAAAAATTAAAATATGTAATAACATATGATATTTATCATTCTAATAATATTAATCTTTTATATAATATTATAGGTATAAAATTGTGTGTAGTAGTGAGTGTGTCATTATTATTATTATGTTACTTATTGAATATTATTTTTTAAATAAGATTTTTCTTCACACAATTTTCATATATATTTTATATATATATATTTTTTTTTACATGGTATGTATATTTTTTTAGATTTTAGTGATCAAATTAAGTTGAAGAAATTGAAGAAATTTCTTATTAACTAATTTGGTATCTAATTTGACAATGACTTTAAAATTATATATATATATATATATATATATATATATAAAATTAATTGTGTGATAGAGTATTTTCATTGATATCCAAATTAAATGGAAGGAGTCTCTCTTTCTCCAATTTGATGTATGGTTTGGTAATGAGGTATATATACCCTACTCATGTGACTTTTTAAGAGGAAACACATGTTCTTAACCATTAAGCCTACTCAAACTATATAAATTAATTAATTGAATCAAGTTTGAATAATTAGGTGATATTATCCTCTCAACCCAATCTCTATTCCAATCTCTATTCCTATGTGTAAATCAATGTCGATTATCGAGGTCAAGGACCATGAGAAGCAAGATTTCTGTGGATTATCGAGCGGAAACATTGATCTCGGGTTGAAGAGGACAAAAACAACGTTACATGCCATTTCCTTCAGGCTTGGGCCGGCGTTGATGCAAGTGTTAACCTTTTTTTAATTGATAAAATACACACAGAATCGTTGTTGAGTATGAACCGCCGATAACATAAAGTCCATGTGAGGGTTCTCGTACCAATTGCAAGAAAACCACACACACTAAGCAGCTATTGCAAGGTTCCATTCACATATACGAGGTGAGCTGGGTTTCTCATTGGGGTATTAATAATCACCACTTCGTCTGTAGTCATTGATGAAATCAATTAAGAACTGTGAGAAGGAGCTTGCTAGCTCTGCTTAGTGCAACTTCCAGGTGTGGTCTCATCTGCCAGTTTCGTTAATGCTTACTATGCATAGGATCCATTCGATCTGCCAGTTATCAGAATCGTGTCCAGCGAAATACATTCGATTTTCCCACGTTCAGTAGACACAGCTTGATCAAGGCACCGGTTATCTTCATTTCATGGAGGTGGTTACAAGTCTTGACCATCGTCCAAATTCCATTCAATTGCAATAACTTTTCATTTTCATCTTCACCTTCACCTCGCACGGAGTGGCGCAGAAGCTAGCAGTTGTTAATAGCACTTGAACCGTGCTCCAATGGCCACTACCCGTGGCTATTTTTTTGGATTGTAACCGCTATTATCTCAACACTGCCAACTGAAAATTCATTTCAAATTGAAGTGGTTTTTTTGGATTGTAACTGCTATTATCTCAACACTGCCAACTGAGATTCATTTCAAATTGAAACCGTCTAGGGCACAACCTTCTCCGTGTTCAGATCGATGGCCGGATTCATCGCGATATGGCCCACATGCATTGCTAACGTCCATCACCAGGTGATTACATACGATGTTACGTAAAGTGATAGTCGACTAAAAATGTAGGGTCACTTGGGCACAAGGTTGGGGTTTGATACCGGGTGATGCCCTCGATTTTGGAAGTTGATGAGGCCGACCGGGCCCTGGGCCGCTGGGCGGTTCATATATCCAACCAACAATCAAAACTCAAAATTGAATCCTTCTCTTCCAAAGGGTTGTAAATTTTTTAATATATTTGTGAATTATGAATGATAACAAATATTATAAAATTAAAAAAAAGGTTACAATTTTAACAATCTATTAGTTTCAATGATCATTCTACCTTCAGTGTCACATGATGATGGATGTGAATTCTTCCGAAGGGTTGTAAAATTTTTAATATATTTGTGAATTATGAATGATAACAAATATTATAAAATTTAAAAAAAGGGTTACAATTTCAACAATCTATCAGTTTCAATGATCATTTTCAATGATCATTCCACCTTCAGTGTCACATGATGATGGATGTGAATTGATATCAAAATATAAATTTTTTAATATATTTGTGAATTATGAAGGATAACAAATATTAAAAAATTAAAAAAAGGGTTACAATTTCAACAATCTATCAGTTTCAACGATCATTCTACATGGATGTGAATTGATATCAAGATTTAGGATTAACAACCACTACTTGCCATTGGCATCTACAGACTAAAATAATCTATTGTTGGCATCTACATACTAAAATAATCTATATTCTAGTTGGATCTCATCTATTCCCTTAAATGATGTACCACTTTTAAAAAAATGTAAAATTTTTAATATATTTGTGAATTATGGAGGATAACAAATATTGTAAAATTTAAAAAAAAGGTTACAATTTCAACGATCAGTTTCTCGACTCCAAACACTTAGACGTTCAACGATCATTTTACCTTCATTGTTGGATGATGATGGATGTGAATTGATATGAAGATTCAGGATTCAACACCCACTAACCTTCAGTGTCGGATGAGAATGGATGTGAATTGATATGAAGATTCAGGATTCAACACCCACTACTTGCCGTTGGCATCTACAGTCTAAAATAATCTATATTCTCGTCAGATCTCATCTATTCCCTTAAATGATGTACCCTTCCATAATTTTAAATCCATCACATGACTCACTCCCACATAATCCTACCACTGTATTGGTGTATCCACCATTTTAGGTTTCACTTAAATAAAGCTTTCCCATAGAAGCTTGGACACCTTGTCATTTTGAATCCCCACTTGAATTCTTGTGTTATGAGCACTGTGGATTCTTGTTAATATGAAAATTGAATTCATTTACTATCTGTACTTATTGTGATTGGATCCCACATTGTCCATAATGGCTTTTCCTTTGTTATCTTTGCCTCCACTCTTGACTTTACAAAACACCAAAACAATTAATCATGGGTTATGGATGTAAATTGCAATGGAATTGGAAACTTATTAGCAGTATTAACTACAAATGTATGGCTCAATGATAATCTTGAAGAAAAAACAATAGACATCAAGGAAACCCAAGGAGATGAAGTCAACTCTCTTTCTTCATGTTCATGTATTCCAACTATCTAAAGGTATAGATCTTCATCTAATATGTTGATTTGTAGTTATTTTGTTGCATTGGTGATGCTATGTGTCTTCCTCTAATATCTAGTTGATGATATCCCCATTATTGCAATAGATACTTAATTGGTGCAAGATAAATAATTAATACTTGAATGTAAATCTCTCAATAATCCATCGATCTTGAACAGGTTTGGTCAAGCTCATGGTAAAGATAATGTATAGTTTTGTTTTGTTTCACAAATAAGGTTTTTAATGATTTTGTTTCGGGTAAAAATTCTCTATTAATCATAATGAAATTTTCTAACTTGTATGTTTTTTTATTAAGTTTATATATGAAATTGCAAAAAATGGACCTTGTCAACATAACAAAACCTAAAATTAGGAAATAAAATAGTGAGAATTGTGATTTTGTTCATTCAATTTTTTGCATCATCAAATCCCCACTCCTTTGTTCTCCAAATTGATCTTTCCTCTTATCCCGATTCTATGCATCTTTATCTATCACTCTTTCACTTTCTTCTTGGTGTCAAATATTTTTAGATTGCCCCATAAAACTCTTTGCTTATGCCTCATCCCAAGCCCAAGATCAATAAGATTTATCCTCCTTTGCAACTTTGATGCATGGAGTAGATCCCTGGGTGGGATTCTTAAGCAAGCGCAGCTCGAGAGAAGGTAACATAATTTTTGTTGTCATTAGATATATGCATTAGGGATTATGCTCTATCATCCCACTTTGGCACATGTTTTTGCATGGTTTGAGAGATAAAGTGAATAATCAATGAAGAGTAATGTTGTTGCCTTTATACACACCTCGGGTAGCGTGGAATAAATCTTCAATCCACTAGGTGTGTCCCTGGGGGAAAGTCTCGAGTCAAGGTGCTATCACCTGATCCTCGACTCCTTCGTCTAGGCCAACTCCTAGAAAAGCCAAGGGGGTAGTCCCTAAAAAATAACTAAGGCTTGAACTAAGCTAAGTACAAAAATCGATCTAGGAGTTTATTATGAGACAAAAGCAAAAGAAACTATTTTAGCAGCATATATGACACAAATAATAGAAATTGCTTATGATAAAGATACAAAACAAGTAAAGCACTTCACCATAAATGATTTATATTAAAAGAAAATGCTGATACTTGAAATGGAATGATAATAAGTAAATATGAATATAGATCGGTGCCAAAAGTAAAGGTTGTTTCAAGATAAATGAAAATCTTGCTGTACGAATTTGTGTTGCAAGTGTTCTTGACAAATTTTATTATTAAAGGTGAGTTGTTTAAGTGAGTGGGTTTATTATGAAGTGGCTATTGTGATTCGTGAATGCAAGTCCAATTATGAGTGTGAAGTGTGTGGAGCGATAGCAATAAAGAAAATCTAATCTAGATGTGGTCCTTTAGAGGCTATCCCTCAAATTGGATGCAAAGAACTATGCTGGAGGTCCAACGGGGAGAATGTCCCCTTGACTTCACACGCAAGTTCAATACAATAAACAAATACAAAGAGTAATGACGGAGGTCCAACACGGGGAGAACCTAGATCTCATGAAGCATCCCGTCTGACTTCACACACAAACCCGATGTATTGTCCCAATTGAACAATAGCAACTATTGGATTGTCCTAGTTAAAACTAAATCGACACTGACCAATCCCTGTTCTACGTGGAACCCACTCCAAAGAGCAAGCTGAAGCTCGCAAAGGAGGGGTTAGGAACATACTAAGGGAGGCTGAGGGGATGGTTTATTTCCAACTTGAAATTGCAAGAAGTAAAATGTAGAAATTGAAATCTAAACTAAGTTAATCTACAAAAATGGAACTACTCTAAATGTTTTGTGGTGCCGTGATTGCTTTTATTATCAATTTTATCTTTTTTAGCAAAAATTGAAAGCACCACAAAAATGAGACAAAATACACGATTTCCCCCCAGGGTAGGGGGATTGAGATGGGCGTTGAGTAGCCCACTTATTTATTTGATGTTACAATTTTATTTTGGAAGTGTTTGTGGTCATTTATTTATTGGAGACCAACAACCTTACAAACTTTAGAAGAATAGATGTTAAGAGAAGAAATTAGGTGTTTTGGGTGGTCCCGGAGGTTTTGCTAGCACTTCTTCCTACATGCTCACTAAACCTGCAAAAACAACAAGTTAAAGAACAAAAAATCAAAAACACTTTGAACAACTTGTTGTGAAGTGTTAGTCTTTGTACAAAACATTGCTAAAAGAAATATATAAAAAAACTAGTAGTATACAACTAAAAGAGAAAGCAAAAGCAAGCTCTCTTAGTGTCCTTTCTTTGCTGTTCGGAACAACAAAGAATTGGCACTGTTATCCCCGATATCTAGGGATAACTAGGAGATCATGTCTCGAGGCCCACATGGTCCTAGACATGGAGCACCGAGAGCAGCATTGACTTGAGCATGGCCTTGGAAGGCCCATGTCTCTTCTTCTTCGTCAGATTTGTCCCGTCAGCAGTAGCAGTTTCCATCACCACCGGCCTAGGCTTGCATCGGAGAGGACTCTTGCTCCATGAGGTAATTGGTCTGAGGTATCATGGTATGTGTCATATTTGATCGTTATAACCTTCTCATATATGCATTAGGTTCCTTTCATTTCTGATGACTGCTTGGATCTTACACTAATC